>JAEANM010007850.1:0-17423 GCA_017656035.1 Myanophis thanlyinensis | reverse complement strand
CCCCCCAACCGTCGCAGTAGGATACTGTGATCGACAGTATCAAAAGCCGCTGAGAGGTCTAATAGGACCAGGATAGAGGAACTACCCCTATCCCGGGCCTTCCAGAGATGATTTTAATGATCCTAAAAAACAAATAGGAAATGGAAAATTATAGATTGCTTATTGATATAGATGTTCTGTGATGTTTACATGTTGGAAATATCCCATTTTTTGAAAGATAACCATATCTGAGTCTCATGCATTGGAATAAATTAAAAGTTTTTTTCTCTTTATCTGGAGGTTGAATAGGCAAGCTTCCTATCCAAAAAGCAACCTTTTCGTTGCAGAAAATTTTAAGGCTAATGGATCGCCCTTTTGAGTTTTGTTGATTACACATTTTCTTCCTCCTTTTCCTCCTCTTTTAGTTGCTTGTAAATTTATCTAAGATAAATAGAAAGTAGAGACATCTCTCTATTTATCTTAGATAATTTTATTTTAGATCACAAGATGACTCTTGGTAGATTAGAGAGAGTTCTAGTGGTTAAAACACCAGGCTAGAAACCAGGAGACTCTGAATTCTAATCCAGCTTTAGGCATGAAAACCTGATGGTTCACTTTGGGCCAATCACTCTTTCTCAGTCCAACCCACCTTACAGGATTGTTATTGGGGAAACTAGGAAGTGGAAGGAGTATTAGGAGTATGTTCACCTTCTTGAGTTACTTATAAGGTAATAAAGGTAGTAAATAAATAAAAGCTAAAAGAAAGTAAAATAATAAAATAAATAAAAATGGAAGACCATATTTTTAAAGCATAGGTTAGTTGTGCTGTTGTGTCTGGATTCTATTATCTTCCATTCTGCACTAACACTACATTGTCAGCTAAAACATGAATATCATAACAGAGTACTGATCCCAATGGGTATAATATAATTACCAGGTCCTTGATAACAACTTTATCTTTATTTGCCAATCTCCATTTAAGCTCTCACATGTTCAGCCAAATACCTGAATGGGATTCAAATGATGCACAAATCCAGCCTTCCCCTAGCTGATGCCTAATGGCCCAGAATTCCCAATGCAACCAGAGAGCCACAGGTTAAGGTACATTACCCAGAATGTTTTGAGATTATAACAGATGTTTCTGGAAAGTATTTTGGGATAGAAACAACTGTTTCAGAAAACAACCTTTTAAAAAAGATAAATCAAAGAAACAAGACACATATGTTAAAGAAGCTTTTTTGTGTTCTAATATAAACCACATCAATTTCACTGATTATCATTAGTATTATTTCTTAAGATGCTTTCATTGCAGTTGAGATATGAGTTAAGATGGCTTCAAATAATATATATATATAATATATTTAAAATATGCAAGTTTCTAACAGCCACCTAATTCCAATGGACTATATTGCAACAAATGACCATATCCAGGATTAATTTTCATTTATTTATCACACAAAAAATGTTTTTAAGTCTATAGTTTCTGAACTTTTCACACAACTTGTCTAGCCAAGCAGGAAACAAATGTTGCTTGAGTGCCAATATTTGGTAAGCCAAACCCCTCACCTCATGTTTTCTCTAAACAGTGCTGGTTTGGGATTTGGACTCTACTGTGGCTTTACATCATTTATGGTCTTTCTGAGTCATTGCCTTGTTAGCAAAGACCTATATGTATGAGATTTCAGAGAGTGATGGAAAGAAGAGTGGATGTCCTGCATACAGCCACATCTGCAGAGGCAGTTGAGATGGGAACCCCCACTGTGAGGTTTGTATTTTTTCCCATGCCATTTGTTTATTTGCACTATTTCATTCTTTTTCCCCCTGAGGCATTTGTGTGTTGGAGCCTAATTTTAGCCATGCTAGGTTTTGTAGTGGATTTTGTTGCATTTGCAAAGGGTCAGCTAAACTGAAAAGTGGTTTTGGTTTCAGACATTTCTGTGCATATTCCAAAGCATTTTTTTTTTGTTTTTGTTTAAAGTTTGGTGAGGATCATTTTAAGCTTTGGTTCCCGGATCCTCTGGGTTATTCTTCCATATACTTTGCATCTAAAAAAAAAAAATCCTTATTTGGAGCAGAGGACAATATAAAGAGAAAAGATTATTTTTGTTTTTAATTTATTTTTTAACATATCAAAATTCCATAGTCCCTTAAATAGTGTGTCATCTGGGTACAAACAATTTGCTTAGTAATAAGTATAGTTTAGAATATAATATTCAATAATGATTATAACAGTTTTTTCCATATTTCTAATTCCTATTTCTGTTATCTAACTGTTGGTAAAATACATTCCATATCATATAATATTCAATTTGTTCTTTTTCCTTAATTTCCAATGTCAATGTTCATTTCCACACAATGTAGTATTTTCTAAATCACCTTTTCCTCTGTGGGAATCTCTTCACTTTTCCAGTATTGTGCAAATACAATTTTAACGGTAGTTAATATATGTACCATCAAATATACATTCTCCTTGCTATATTTTTTCTGGTAGAATGCCCAACAAAAATATTTCTGGTCTTATATCAATATGTTGAGAAAAGAAGATTCTTGTATTCCACTGCCACCATCTTCTTCTACATATGACACACATAGAACATCTGAAAATGATTTAGTAATGATTTTGGCGGAGTGAAGCAGCAGACTTGGCATTCCTGAGTATCTCCTCTACAACTTGAACCTTAAAGTCCTTAGCTATATTACCCTAAGGCATCTTTCCTACCTAGAGATGTAGTGGGATTTCAAGTAGTGGAACTATCAAAATTAAAAATCCCAACATTTCTAAATTTCTGAATCGATGACGATTCAGTGATGGTTTGATAATGATTAAGATGATGACCTCCCCCAGCCCCAAATATTTTTTGTTCTTGATTTATAGAAGAATGAACCAACCATACTTTTCCTAGTTGTAAAGAAGTTTGAGAAATTTTTGTACTGCCGCCTACTCATGTCCAGTGGTGTCTGTAACAGACTAGGATTTATTTATTTATTTATTCATTCATTCTTTCATTCAAATTTTTAAACCACCTCTCTCCTGAGAAGGAACTCAGGGCGGTGTACAACCATCTAAAAAACAAGGCAATGAATCAACATTTTAGTCCTTTAAACAAATTCTAAACTAATAAAAGTCATCATCTTAGAATCAACCTTGGGCTAGATGAAGATAAATAAAGTCATGTTAAAATACAAAGAAAAAAATACTGTTATTTTCTTATTCCTCTTAATAATTGAAATGACTAAAAAAAATGCTGCTATTTGATAGGATTTAAAATCTATCCCACAACTTTGAGAAATGGTAGGATTAGCCTTAAATATGCTGTTGGGCTTCTTGGGCTGACATGCATGATTCAAAGGGAAGATCTTGTAACTCAGGAACTAAGAAATATCTTTAGCAGTCCTTTCTAAAGCACTTTTCAGCTTAAATCACAGCTACTCAACATTATAAAACCCAGACCTAAGACTTGCACAAAGAGCAAAAGATACTTCTAGCACTAACAAAGTGTTGGTGTTAATGGTTTTTGGAAAAGGAAGAAAAATGAGGAAGGATAATTAGGTTTTTAAAAGTCTCTTTACTGTGAAGGTTTAGCCAAAGTAATTGAAAAAAAAAAGTGGTAAATGAGGGTAAAGTTTCCAACAATTAGTCAAAATTTGGGGGGAAAACATTAAATTTGGACTATTGCCACCTCTTCTTTTGGCACCCACAGAATGTTTCAAGCATCATGCAAAAGCATCTGGCAGCGTGAGGGTTAAGAGAGATGTTTCTTCTCTTTAACAGATGGTTGATTTACAATAATTATTACTAAATTCAGTGTTTAATAAGTTAGATACGACAAACCCGGATGCAGAAACACTTGCCAAAGCACCATTCTTAGAATCCTGGGATGAAACAAACCCTTCAAAACACTTTCTAGCCTTATATTCTTGAGCTGAGGGTGGCAGGCTGAAGCGCATTTAAGCTTTCCTGTACATTATTAACTCTTTATTAGCATCTGTTATCTTATTAGCACATATTGTAAGGAAGTCATACAACCGAGGAGCCTGGCCAAAAGCATATCCATCAGTAAACTGAAGTGGCAGTAATTCTGAGTCTCCAGCATAGCATTTATTCTGGCCTAATATTTAAACATTTACTCAGTATTTTGAGGGAGAAATCTTCATGTGAAATATATAGATTGGATTTATAAACTCAAAATGGAGCTTCTCCTGTACAAACAGCAAAAACAACTGTACAGGTCTCAGTGGACAAAAAAACTTTGAAAAATTTGTCATTTTTCTTAAAAAAAAATTCTTTTTAAAGTTTATTTTAAGATAAAATGCAAATAGAAACAAATTAAGAAAGTTGAAAAAGAGAGATGTACTGAATTATAGAGAAAAAATGCAGTAACATTCAGTAGAATACAGAAAAATTTACAATCTCAACTTTTTGCTTTACATTTTTAAAAAATGCATACCATTTCTGTAATAACATAGGAAGTTTTTTTATTTCTCCATTCACACAACATACTGATCCTCCAACTAAAGGCAACAAAACTGAGAATGTTCACTTAACAATTCTGCCCTAAGAAATAATCCACATCATACTTAACTAACAGTCTAGTTAGCACAGCAGGTTAAAACAGTGATTCGATGCCCATAATATACTAAACCACAAACCACATTATCCAATTTAACATAGTTATTGTTGTGGTACAAGCCAGGCCTGTGAGTAACCTAGGTCTGTTATTACAACAGGGCAAAAAAAATTCTTCTGATCACTTCAATATTTCCTGATGAAAACATGAGGGGAATTACTAATTTGTAGAATTACTAATTCATAAACACAAGAGTGTTTCTACCAGGGAGTCATTCAGAGGGTACAATGTGCATTTCTGGGCCAGAAAGCTGTTTCCCACATGTTATATTTGTGGGAGGGGAAGGGGGGGACAATATCATTAGATTTATTTCATGAAGTTCCTAAATGGTAGACAGTAAAGTCAAATTACCTTTTTTTTTTTTGGGGGGGGGGGGGGGGAGACTATTGGGCAATCCCAGAAGACCACTTTTGTGGAAATAAGTGATAAATAAATGCCCAGAAAATATTTGTATAAAACTCTTCTGGTTAAAAAAAAAAGTGCTATGTTTTATATTAGCCAATTATTTCTTAATAGAATTTTACCCCATACATTAAAGGAGATGCCAGATTAAATAAGTATTAGTTTAAATTTTGGCAAATTGTAGAGAAATAATAAATATAGTGCAGGGCCCACAGGATGTCTAATATTTTAAAAATATTTTTATTATTATTTAAAAAAATATTGGCCTTCCGATATTCTATTTTTTTTGCCTGTTTGTAAATTATCGAATGTTTGCAAACTTGAAAAATCTCATCAAGCAATTTCCAGTGTTTTCATTTCCAATTAGTCTTCATTATAGCCAGATATTATAAAACCTATATATGTGTATACATACGTACACATGTAAACACATAATTACTTATGGAGATTTCTACCAACACAGACATACAACAGAAAGAAAGGAGGAGGTGAGCTGGTTAGACACATTATAACTATAATTATTATACAGTATGTAGTTCTAAGGAAGTCCATAAAATCATTTTGTTTTCGTATTCTACACACCATGCAGCCTTCTAATAGGCATGAACCTCATTCAATTTTTGAAAAGAATGTACTTGACCAGCCATTCCTTTGAAGACCTATACTTCTAATCCACTTCTCCAGGTCAATATCCCAACAAAAAAACTATGTGTGATTTTAATTACATTATTCTTTTTTTGATTGCGGATTCTGCCTCCTTCCCACATACAGATTATCCGCACATGCCCCCTAGCCTGTATTTATTGTTCAGCATGGATTGACTCTCCATGTCTTCACAATGCATTACATATGTATTAAAAATTGTTTCATTAGGTCCTATTCATTTCATGATTAAATATTTCCTATGCAAAAGTTATGCTTAAACTTGAGGGTTCCAATTCCAAATTATTTCTAGAAAGAATCCCTTAAATACAGGCATAGTTACATATTTAAGATACATGTTTCTACTTTCCTCTAAATTCCATGCATCCGTAGGAATCTATTGAAAAGTATCTTTCCAAAATAAATGTGCATTTGTAATATATGTTAAATCTAAATTTGGAGTCCACAAGGCCCAGGTGATGAAATGTGTGTAATATGTACAAAGTGATGAAATGTGTGGCAATACGTTGACACTAACCCCCACCCCTTACATGGAGTAAAATATTGTGATACAGTATATGTACAAAAGGATGATGCTTGCATTGTGATGTCAGGATACACATTTGGTTATTTTGGTGTCACTTTACTATCACTGATGTTTAATGTCTACCTAAAATAAATATTTATTTGTACCAATATTTAAACCTTTAGAAAAATGAGAAAAAAAAACATTTGCTCTAAAATATAAATTGATCAAAAGTCAGCAACTTTTTCAGGTTGCAGACATCATAATATAGTTTTGCATGGTCGCAGGAACCCTTCCCCAAAAGGAACAATTTCATGTATGAACAAAGAGGTTGTAAGATTTACCTATCTAACAAATTTTTGGACTACATCAATGAAAATATTAGTTGCTGGTTCCAACGTAGATAAACTGGCAGCTCTGAGAAATATCTCTTACTTAATCAAATCTGATGGCAATTTAGGAAAAAATTATGTGTTGGCTGCATTCACACAATAAACTAAAGTTAAAATAAGTTGGATAAACCACATGATTTAATACTTGCATACAACATCAGGAAATATTTTTTTTTCAAAGGCTGGAATTTGCACCTGACATCACAATGCATGTTTTGCCATGTTTTTCATCATCCTGGTTTGTAGTAGATGACTGAGAATTTTACCCTTTCAATGTTTCTGAAAAACAATATCCATCCAATACAACTGGGGAAAAAAAATACCCCAATGAAGTCTTACTGCACTTTTATCCATAATACAATGGTGACACATAGATGTTTCACCAAAAGAATATGAGACTGAAGATGCAAAATTGGAAGCCCAGTTTCTACATCAGTTCTCTTACCTTTTGTATCCAAGTTAAAAGGCATTTCTGGTGAGCAAAGAGATTTTTGCAGTCACAGAAGTGCAGCAGACCGTCACAGCCCATCTCATCTCCTTCCCGGCAGATAAAACATTCTTTTGACTCTAATTAAAAAGATTAATAAAGTAAGAGAACACATCAGGTTTGCATCAATCAACTGCCCATGTGGTTCATATTATTGTAATTAAAAGTTATCTCTCAAATTGTTGGATGAAAGTGCCATGATCTGCAATTGAAAACAGATTGAAGGGAGTTTTCCCAGCTTACTATATTTTAAACAGTCAGATTGGAGCAATGTTCTAGAGATAATATGTTCAAAACGGTCCTTAGAGGCAAAATGTCAGCAATCATATATTTAGGTCCTTTGAAAGGCTCCTTATAAAAATGTGTCTTGTGTATTTGTATTTCTTTAAATAAAGATAGTAAAACATTAATATCAGTCAAATCCCCTTGCAATGTTCGACTGCAAATGATATTCTTTTGCTTTTACTACCCATTCATTAAATCACAAGAAATATCTCAGTTCCAATAACACAGTTCTATATTCCTTGGTGAGATTTCATCTCATAAAGGACCTTGAAGGCTCCAGGGCTAAAATTCTTTACTCCTATCCTGAGTATGAGAGTTGCTGGTCTGGGCCCTGAACAATACACATGTTGCATTTGGACAATCAAATTTAGGCTTAGTAAAGTGAAATATAAACAAACTTTATGGAATTAAACAATGTATTACATCCAACTATATCCAACCAGAGAACATTGATAAATAATCTTTAATCTTTCAAAATTTCTATACCGCCCCATCTCTCAAGGGACTCGGGGCGGTGTACAGCCAAGTAAAAACATATATACAATATATCCATATAGACCAAGTTAAAATTAATTAAATTAAGGCTGATAATTTTAAAATAAACAATTAAAATTTAGACTAAAATTCCAATTAAAATTAGCATCACAATTTAAAACCCCTCACATGTCAGGCCAGGCCGGCTTGTTGGAATAAATGAGTTTTTAGGGCGCGTCGGAAGGCCTGGAGATCCACAGTGGTTCGGATCTTCGGGGGAGGGGTGTCATTCCACAGGGAGGGCGCTGCCATAGAGAAGGCTTGTACCCTCGGAGCTGTCAGATGACAATGTCCCGATGATGGAACCCCAAGGAGGCCTGCCCTATGGGAACGCACCGGTCAGTTGGAGGCTGCCGGTGGCAACAGGAGGTCCCGTAAGTACCCGGGTCCCAAGCCATGGAGCACTTTAAAAGTAAGCACTAACACCTTGAATTGCACCTGAAAGGCCACAGGAAGCCAGTGCAGCTCACGCAGGAAAGGTGTAATGTGGGAGCTCTGAGGAGCTCCCATAACTACCTGCGCGGCCGCATTCTGTACTAGCTGCAGCCTCAAATCACAAGTTCATTTAGTGACCATTCAAAGTTACAGTGTGACTGAAAAGTGACTTATGAGCATTTTTCACACTTACAAGTATTGCAGCATCCCCATCATCCCAGGATCAAAATACAGACAGCTGGCAACTGACTCATATTTATGACAGTTGCAGTGTCCCAGGGTCATGTGATCACCCTTTGTGAACTTCTGACAGGGAAGCCAGACTCCGTTAATAACCATATCATTAATTTAACAATTACAGTGATTCACCTAACAACTCTTGCAAGAAAGGTTGTAAAATGGGGCAAAACTAACTTCTCAAATGTCTTACTTAGCAACAAAAATTTTCAGCTCAATTGTGGCCGTAAGTCGAGGACTACACCTATACTGCTGATCCTCTCCCTAAAAGGAGTTCAATCCATGTGAAATAATTATAGCAATTTAGAGAGTTTGGCATCAGTTTAGGCATCTGTCGAAATTCCCCCATGTTAAGTGGACTGATCGATTGATAGGTGTTTCTCCACATCTGCTGGTTGGTGGTGAGCTGGGAAGACTACAAGCCAGAGGAACCCACCAATTCCTGGCGTTGATGTACTCCATACATCAGAAATAAGAATATCTTTATTTGCCAACTCTATACTTGGGCAGAGTAGGAATCATCACTGGGTCCAGAAAATGTTACATTGGTATAAAATTCTGCCAATTTAGAGACTAGATAGATAGGGCTTTAAATTGGCCATAAGGAAAGTTTTTCAGATTCAGATTCAGATTCAGATTTTATTTATCACATACATAATCATACATGGTACAATATGTAGTGAAATGCTTTGTGTAACCGCTCGTGGTCATAAAAATTAAATTAAAAATTTACAATTGAGATTTAGAAAATTTACACTTTAGGAAATTAGAATAAGATTAAATTTACAATTTTATTTACAATTTGAAGTTCTGAGAGAGCAAGGAGGATGGGATGTCTGATGTCCACACGGCTACCCACAGCAGTCCTTGCTGTTCCTTGAGGTTGTTGCTGTGGATCTGCTCCCGGCGCTGCTGCCTCTGGCAGCCTGGTTAGCCGAGGCTGCTCTTGGCGCTGCTGCCAGTAGTGCTGGTTTCCCAAGGCTTCTCCTGGTGCTGCTGCCTCCGGCAGGCCTGGCTGCTGAGGCAGCTCCTGGTGCTGCTGCTCTGACGGACCTCGATGGTCTCTTGTAGCCTCTGTCTCAGCTCCTTGGTGGTCTCTGGAAGTCCTCCACTTGATCTTCTCAGCACTGTTGCCTTCAGTGCTGCCACCGCCACCTTGAGATGACTCGGTGGTCCATGTGGCTTCTGCCTCGGTACCTCAGCTGTTTCCTGGAGTCTTCAGAGCCTTTGCTTCCTCACCTCTGCGCTCTGTTCCCACATCGCCATGTTGGCCTGCCCCGGTGGAACCCGCTGGTCACCTGCACTCTGCTCTGGCACCGCTACCTTGGCTGTCCTCTCTGGTCCTCTGCGTTCAGTGTTCCGGCACCATCTTCCTCTGCTCTTCTCCCAGGCTCCTCATCCCTGCTCTTTCTCCCAGTCCCACCAGCTCGGCTTTGGGACAAGAACTGCTCCAGACTATCCAGATCAATTTCAGGTTCTCCAGATTAGTTTAATTTAAATCCAGTCTGTTAATTTAGCCCAAAAAACTGTTAATGTGGCCAAAAAAACCAAGAGAGGATTGGAACAGTCAGGATGGCTGCCTGTCTCATTGGCGCCATCTTAAAACACCCTTAAAGTATCCTGATTGGTTGTAGGCTCTCATGTGGGGTAACTTTGTAGGCTTGGCTAAACCTTGCTGGGTGATGTAATCTTCCAAGGGGCCATGTGGTGAGGGCCTATGTTCCCTGACTAGGGCCTATGTTTATTTCTAAAAACCCTGACAGTCTACCAAATGTCAGCCAAACTACTTTTATTATGTGGCAAGAAATATGTAGTATGCCTAACTGTTTGATACTGAGCAACCTTTTTGCTGTATTTGTAAGTTCCCCAGAGAAACTTGCTACCATATTATAGGAAAAGTGAATTATACATGTGATGGACCTTAATCTGGTCTAACAAGAAGATTTATACCAAAAGCATAATCTGATATTTACAAAATGACAGAAGAAATAATAATTCATTCATTCCTATATTTGTATTGAGAAAACAAGATTGTCATGCACGTTGATTGCCAATTCACTTACAAGTCAGATGCATGTTTTTAGCAATGCAGTAAAAAAAGAATAATATTACTAGGTGTCTGAGACAGAAAGCATGCCAGAGTTTAATATATATGACAAATTGTTCAAAAACAGCTAAATGTGACCCAACTATAGTTTCACTCTTTACAGTATTCTGCTGAGTAAGGACTGGGTATGTAAATTAAAATAGCCTCAGGATGCAGTACTTTTCACCTGAACTTCCAATTTGGTAGTTTTCTTAGAGTATAAACACAAACACATATACACCTACTTCAAGAATTAAATAATGAAAGGCTTGCTCTCTTCTTTCAGATTTTTTGTTATTTTCAAGAAGTGAAAGATGCATTTCAGGTTGATCAACTCAACAAGTTAAGAACAACCAATTTATTATCAGCTAATAACTGCAATAAAGAACTATATTAGTCTGTATTTTTATGGACTATCAACAACCTAATTTGCATAGTAATCTAATCAATGGATTAGAATGCAGTTAGTCTTTGACTTATACACTAGAATTAGTTCGTTCATAAAAAAAGCCTACACACGCAATATGTGATTTTTAAGGGAATGCACATATCCAAAATCTGAATAAAACTGGTGTTTAGGAAACAGAAAGGAAGTCTGTTTTGACTGTGCCTATATAGAAGTGATATGAACCAAAGTAGATCTTTTCAACCATGTAATTTAAAGAGTATGCACAGCTGGTGGGATTCAAAGGGGGGGGGAGTTAAATTGCTTTAAAGAAGATAGGAATTAAAAGACTGCCCATGCATATATTCATTATTGGATGATTAAAATATTTTTAAATATTTTCTATTTTTAAAATATTTTCTAATATTCACTAGCCATGGCAATATAATTGCTAAAACCTGAATATTTGTTCCTCTGAAATATGAGTATGCCTTCAAAACTGTCTTCTGTTATCTCAAGGAACTGCAGAAACAAACAAAATGACTTTAAAAAAAATTGGAAAAAAAATGAGGCCTGGGAAAGAAAAAAAATATATAATAAAAAAAGCACCCAATTTTTGCTGAGTTCCAAGCAGGGATATCCTGCATGCAAAACAAGCATTCTGTGCTATTGATATAGCATTACAGCAAGACATTAGAAACTTTCTTCAAGAAATGCCTTGAAAATGAATTGAGGGTACATTTCTTTCTCTGCAAAGTAGTCAATTAACTTCTAAAGTTAGTTTATAAGGAAGTAAAACAACCCAACAAATATTTTAAAACTACAGCAGGAAAACACACATTGCTTTTGCAATGAAGCAAAGTGAATAAAGAATAATGTTATCCATTATTGCCCTAAAAAGAGGGACTCCTTAGATTTATGGTTCAATGCTGGATGTTGGCGCAGCAAGAGCAACAGCACTGATTTGTATTATTCACTGATTGTCCAGATTATGCCACTGATAAAGTTGTGTAGATCATTCTCAATGTAAGGCATGTCATTGACCCAGTATTGATATCTTCTTGTGTTCTGTGGCTTTATTTTTTAATCAGTGGATGGACAGGTTTGCTGTGTTGGGTATTGTGCTTGGATGAGCAACTCATAGGAATAAAACAAGGCAGTAGATGAGACTGGAAAGGCAAAAACATTTGAGAAGGAAGTAGTGATAAACCATAATAAAAAATTAAAAAAAATCCTACATGGGCATGTCCATGAAATTACCAAACCAAGTTACTCTTGGTTTAACTTTCAAATCTTTGAATTTAGCTTTCCAAATTAGATAGTCTGGTTTTCAACGCACCTATCTAAAGTATTTCCTTCTTTGATCATTTTTTGGAGCAATGAATCACAAACACTAGAAAATGTTTTCTATGCCCCTAATTTGTGCCTCTACAGAATACATTTTGGGAGCTCTGACACCATTCAGTCTGTCTAAAAAAATGCATTGCAGATTATTATTATATGCCTATCTCTTAGGCTCTGTTTTATTACTAGTAGTTTTTAGAGGATCATCTAACTTGTTTTATCAAGATGCAATTAGAATTTAGATTTCATGAAACAGGGAATATATTAGGATTAATAAGTGCCTTTAAGAGAACCCCAATAAAGTTTGAATGCCACATTGCATATATTATTGCAATTAAACACTTTGAAGATGACTCTCTTAGAATTCACTTAGTCTCATCCTTATTAACCAATACTTAACTGATTATATGTTTTCAAGTGGACTGAATAGAAGGCAAATCAAATTGGATGCTGTTGAAACCACTTTCAGATTTGGCATCTAATATTCCATCTAAAACATTACAAGATTACTTTAAAAAAAAAAAAAGAAAAATCCTCACCCAGTATTTATTAACATTATTTCTGAATTAAGCCATATAGCACTAAACTTAGCTTAAATTTTATACAGAGAAACCAAATCTTTGTTTGACTATACAATGATTGAACAAATTCTTCTTAACAATTTTAACAGCAGAATTGGGAAAATTAGGTAGGAGAAACAAATAAGCATTAAAAATTGTGGAATTCTTAAAATATTACTCTTAGAAGGATGACTAATATATTATAGAATGGGAATTTAGACATGTCTTAAAAATAACTAATCACAAAGTTGGGTAGTTGAGTACTGAAATGGACAATAAGGATTCTGAACTGGACATCGAATAAATGTATTCTGCTCACCGCAAACATTTGTCACAATGACCTGCCTGGTAAACATCTGGATTGTAGTTCTGCAATTATTTTAACCTGACTATTTTACTACCTTCTTCCAACATGGCTCTTGAACATACCCTGAGACCAAAGTATCAGGATAGGAGGCTGCGGGAATGATATATTTCCCATTAGCGTTTTTTCAGGCTTTATTTATGTATTTACTGTTATATATTACAGTGTTTTACAAGGCACCCCAGTGATTTACATCACACACCTATACCACATTAAAATATACATTACTTGTATATTTTACAAATGTACATTAAGAATTAAATAATTTAATCAATTGAAATTAAATTAAAATTTAATTTAATAATAAATACTTAAATGCATTTATAAAATAACAAGACTATCATAACATAACCAGCAGATGGAGTCCTCTTAGCCACTATGCAAAGAGCTGTGTTTAATCAGTTTTGGAAAGTGGTATTAATGGGTCAAGTCTAATTTCTTTTCATAGAACTGGAGCCATAACAAAGAAGCTGTGTCTCTTGGCATTTCCTTTCCTGGACAAGATCTACTTTAAATGGAATTGTCTACATGTCAGTGAGGTATCACCAATCTACTTCAAAGTCCTAGCTGGTTATCTATAATGAAACTGTTATAGCTGAATCTTTCACCGAACAATATGATGATATATGGGATAGCCTGACAAATCAAAACATTTTCAAAGTTAAAAATGTTGTTCCAGTCACATTTCATTATACTTCTTCTCTGGTGCTTACATAGGGCTTGTTATCATGCAAACTTCAGGCTGAAATAAAGCCAGCAATCTTCACTGCAGATTTTTCAGTCTATTCTAAAAAATAATATGTTTTCTGTTTGCAGAGTTCTTGTGTTCAGAATGTAGAACGAACTATAAAAACATGGCTTTGAATGCAACGCTAAAGCTTACTGAGTGTCCTTTAAGCTAGATGCACATTTACAGCTTGTAAATGCCCAGAGAATGATTACTAAGTAATTTCAGCCCATTTTACCATCTGTAGAACCAATTTTGCTAATCCAGAAATACAAGAGAAAACCCACAGATAATTCCTTTTCAGCATCTTGCTGAAATGCCAATCTGCCAATCTGAAGAGATTTATACAAGTCTTTAAAAACATATTTGTCTTAATTGGATTCTTAACACGCCACATTGGTGGTTTCCAACCTCAGTTGTTCAATACATTGTTGAGTTGTTGCATACTTTCTGAGCTCACTTCCAGGTTAGGTGTAGACATCTCTGGGCCCTTATATATGGACTTTGGCAGAACTGTTTCTACCAGTCAATGTTACCATATAACTCAAAGGTAGTGTATGAACTCAATGACTGGGCTTTCTTTTTTTCATGACATGATTAAAATCATCTGCTTCTCTTACTGCAATAGGAAAGTTGATAGTTGATACTTGTGCTATGCAAAAGGATAAGACCACCAGATCCGGATTATAAAAAATCCCAACGTGCTACGAGATAGCAGCAAAATATACCTAAAACTCTAACTTTTTGGTGCTATCTACGGATCTTCCAGATTTCTTGCAGCCCAAAAACTCATATCCTTATAAAAGGATAAATGACATGTCCCATTTTTCCCCATCTGCTTTGCCTGATTTCTAATGCCAACGGTATCTTCATTTCACTAGTGCTTCAAAGGTTAACAGTATGCTGCATTGTGTTAACTTCTCAATTGCTTTGTTTCCCCCTTCCTCAAATTATTCTTGCCTTTTTGGCCTCTCAGTGATTGAACAGATGTTTCCAGTGAACTCTTGACAAAGCAGCACATTCTTCCTCCTCCCCTCTGCACCAACATATTATGTACTCTGCACACTCCACTATTTAATCATGTCAGTGCAAAGAAGGAACCAGGAGGTACTAGGGCCCAACTAAAACCTCTCAAGAGTGATTGGAAACACAACAGTTGAATGCTGTAGTATGAAAACAACAAGTGAAGAGGCACGGGTAAGTATGGTTTTGCACTGAACCATCACCTCGGAGCCAAGTTCTTATTTTTAATTTTATAAAGCAATCTCAATTTCCTCTCTTTCTCAAGAAAAATGAAGGGGGAAAAAGAGACTATGATTATAACCCACCCCTCCTCCCACTCCCTCCATGCAGTTTGGTTTGGTACACAAGGATATTGCTTGCTTCTTCATAACTTCTCTGCAAATAAAATGAGATTTTTCAAGCAGACCACTTTAAAAGCCTTGAAGGGACTAAGCGAGTGTGAGACAAAAATGCTACATATTAGTTGCTATTCCCTCCTTCTCAAAGGATAAAAAAGATTCACTTTGGAAAAACGGAAGCAACTACAAACCCTTTCTCATCAGTATTTTCAGAGGAATGTTGGAATAACCTTGGAAAAAATGTGGCAACCATTGGGAAAACTCGACCTTGGACTAGAAGATATGAACTTAGTACAGGAAAGGGTGAGAAAGAAGCTCAAGATTGTCCACCTTGATTGCCTTTGGTGCATGACAAAGTGAAAAAGACCTGCTGTCAGCCTTTCAAAATTCTGTTACTATAGCCTAAAGTAGCATGCAATGCCTATTCCCTGACTTGCTCTAGCTCAGGGGTGGGCAATTGTGGCTCTTTTATGACTTGTGGACTTCAAATCCCAGAATCCCTGGGCAAGGCAATCTAAATAAAATGGAGGAAACATTTTAAACTGTAAGGGTTCCTTAAATTTATACCTCACAATGTTTTCTCCGTTTTATTTAGGTTGCCTTGCCCAGGGTTTCTGGGATTTGAAGTCCACAAGTCATAAAAGAGCCACAATTGCCCACCCCTGGTCTAGCTGAAAGGGAGGTATCTTATCCCCTCAGTTAAAAATATATTCTTCGTGTATAAGTAGCCATGAAAGAGAAACATGTACTCTTCTTGTAAAGATAATAGAAAATGCTTGGGTTTTATTATGTTTTGGGTATACAAGGTTGTATTACTGACTCCAAATCAAAGCTGGCAGATTAGGGTTGTCCTTGCCCATTGAAAAGGCTGAGTTCTTGAGCATGTCTTTCAAAACATTGCCCCATCTAAATTCTGTATGTTAAAATATTCTGTATTAATTCTCAGAAATATGGCTTCCAAAATCATCTAAAATTTAAGTTTGGGAAAATCTTCAAGGTTATAGTTGTTTTTCCATGATTAGTAATGCCTGGATCATGCCATGTTACTTTTCTTGTAACCTAGGGCCACTTTCTTTATAATTAGTTCCAACATTGAAGGCCTTTAGGATACAAGGAGGTCATGCTATGACACTGAGCTAGGTGAGGCTGAAAACTTGCAGCCTCTTTTTTGCTGTTTTTAAAAAAATAGGCTTATGTATCATAGAAAACAACTTTAATTTACTGAAATTAAAGAAAATCAGCAAGTTTTTCTACCACTGCAATTTTGAGGATGGACATTCAGGAAAAAGGATTGCTTGTGGGATTGGTCTGAATGAAGCACTGAATGATTATCCATACTTTGGGATATGGTTCCACTGGAATAACAGCAGGGCTAAAACACTTTGGTTTTCATTATAGGTGAATTTCCATTCACTCTCTGTCCGTTGTAATGATAGCTGCTTGGGCAGATGACTGTTCAAGGGCCTCACAGAAAGGAAAATTATACAGTTAGATAAGTGAAAAATTTTACATGAAATTTTGAAAAAATATTATTTGACAAAGGCATAAATTATCCAATATTCTGTTTCATGCCATATTTATTCAGTTCTATGCATTTAAGAACACACATACATACATGCAAGTAAAATATAATGTGCCACAAACGTAGACTATGAGCTTTGGATTCCCCACCGTATGACTCAGTCCCTTAACAGTTTATGATTTATGCATCTTGCCAGTGGAGAAGTAGGCCATGCCAGCCTTGAAAGTACTAAAGCTTGGCTGTTAATACTCATGAAGGACATGTTGCCCTATCATTGTTCAGTCATTTCTTTAAAAAGATAAAATCCTGAACAAATTCCTATAATAAGTGTGGCTGGGTATAAATGACCTGCCGACCAAGGGTATTTATACAATTAGAATACTGCACAATAAAACTTAACAATTTTAAATGTGTTTGATAATATTTTTAGATATTTGGTTTAGGAAACATATACAGGAGATATTTATGATTATATGGCATAAGTCTGAATATTGTTATTAATGTATCCCAAGTCTCTCATATATATA
>JAEANM010007848.1:0-17424 GCA_017656035.1 Myanophis thanlyinensis | reverse complement strand
CACAATATTCTAATTTTCTGAGATGGTGGATTTGGGGTTTTCATGAGCTGTATGCCATAATCATCTCAATTATGACATATCACGGCTTGAACTAACTTGCTTTGCATGTAATGAGTCTATCTCATATATTAGTTTTACTTTTTAAGTTGCATTTACTGAAATAAATGAACTTTTGCACTATATTCTAATTTTCCGAGTTTCACCTGTAATTCTTTGAAAATTCTTAACAATATTGCAAAGCACTTTTATTTTTTTTGTTCTTCATTTTCTCAAAAGATTTCATCATCCAACTTTACAATAACTCCTCAGGACATGGCTGGATTCTGGTTTCTTCAGGCAGGGATGGCCTTAAATAAACTTGCTCTGATACTAACGAGGCTCTTGTATTTTCTTTTCAGAAGAAATTGAAGTGGATGTGGAAAGCACAGAGTTCTCCCATGGAGACGTGGATGATATCAGCACAACCAGTACAAGTGACATTGATGATCACAGCAGTTTGCAGAGCATTGGGAGCGATGAGGGTTACTCCAGTGCTAGTGTCAAGCTCTCCTTCACTTCCTAGAGCCTGGTGCTAGAGCAGAGCAACTGGTTTCTTTGGGGCAACTGAGTTTCATATGGCAGATCTCTTTAAGATACAGTATTTTTCTTACCCAACCCACCCTTCAACAGCTAAGCTTGGACAGACACAACTTTAGAATAGCTCCATAGGTCCATGGAAGAGTGGGGACCTAGCAAGGAAACCAATTAGTCTTTATCTTACCATAACCCAATTTTTTTTGAACTAGTGCTAAACTTCAGTTACTTTCAAATCCAGGACACCATTCCAGTTACATATAACTGGACTTTTCCCATCAGCAATGGATACCTATTTTGAAAGATTGATTGGATGGGAAACTTGGCTGTTCAGGGTGCTCGCTTTTTAATTTGTCACCGTTGTTTTTTTTTCCTTCCTCATGTTCAAACTTAACAAACTTGTTATAAGACCCTTGTGGTGCTAATGATAAATAATACAAAGTATGTCCAATATCTATGATAATCTAGCATATCTGGGATAGCAGTATATTGTTCCCAAATGATGGGATAGAGTAGTCAAGGTGATATAGTTCATTGGATGAACCACTTCCAATGCATTTGCACAATACTTTGAAGAGTTTTTTTAAAGCTCCATTTTAAATTTCTTTAAATTCCATCAATGATTTTTTTTTCTTCAATATAACTAAGCAGATACATAGTTTTCCTGTAGCCTCACCAGCAAAAGTTAGTCCAGTCAGCATCTTTTATTAACTGGTTATCTCCAGCCATCTTTGATCATGATCATCTGACAAATGTAATAATAGTGAGATGCTCTGCTTATCGCTCAATGTTTCAGCTGGACTTGATTTCAAGGCAAGAAACTTGGGCTGTACGATTTTACCACTAGATAATTGAGTTGTAGCAGGCCACCACAGGTGCAACCGTGCTCTGGATTCAGTGGCTGAGCTAGAATGATTCTCCTGATACAGAGGGTGAGAGACAGTCCAGTTTGTAAAACAAGTGATGATATGTAGAAAAGACACAAGTCTCCATTCTGAGCCACAGTTCCCTTTTTTTTCCTTTTGCAAATTATTTTGATAAACATTTGTAAAAGTTGTTTGGGTGAGATAACCTATATGTGACAATGTATTTTTAGATCTCCTAGGCATGATCCTGCAAATCTCTTTTATAATTAACACCAATTGAAAGGGACTTGTTTTCCTGCTGCCATGCACAAGAGGAACAGGGACTCCTTGGGTTTTATGGCTCTACATTATGGATACCCTTTGCAGACTTTGGCACCTGGATTCCTAATATAACCTTGGGTCCATAGCTAAGAAGCATCTCAACTTAACAATCTGCTAGGGCTAGGTTGATTTTAATTTCTCCTGAGCAGAAACTGTTGTTTTGCAGTTAAAGAATAAGATTGTATCCAATGTTTTTATTGTTTTTATTTTGAACTTTCTAACCTGCACTTTGAGATCTTTGCTTTTCTTTAAGCTTTTTAACCACAGAGATACTTATTACTGTTCCTTTACCAAGTTTAAACTTTATTCTTTATTTTGAGACTTCATTTATGACACTTATTTGAGGATTTTGTTTGGGAGGGGTAGTAATTTGCCTGTCCCCCAATTACTAAGGGAAAAAAATTAAAAGTAAAAAAAAATGCTTTATAAACTCATAACTTATTGCTGATTATAATTACTGGTTGTTAATTTCAGTCCTGTAGATCTTTAATTTTATTGTTTAGATAGGACTGGGTGACAAAAAAATAATAAAACAAAATAACCTCATTTAGCAGTACAGTGGAATTGTGTTTAAATGTTAGCATATGTTTCTGCTTAATAGTAGCACTTTAATACCATTAAACATTTCTGTATCTGAAATACGTTTGTTCTGCCATGTTGGTCACTCATGAGACTTTAGAATACTTATGTTATTTGTGCCTGGGGAAAAAAACCCTCCATTGGCCATGTGATTAGATACCCCAAATTACTTCTCCTGTAGATCTTGTCTCAGTACTGTTATATTGTGTGATTTAACTCCAATGTGTTAGGCCTTTGCCCCAGAGCTATTATTATATTGTATAACGTACCACTTTAGGACCTGTGTCATGTATTAGAGACATCATGCTGCCAGGTTTTATAGTGTGTTCATAGCTGGGGTTTTAATTATGTTCATTAAAATCTGGTTGCAGTTACACATCTCTCCTATGGAACTAAAACTACAGTAACACCAATTTATATGGTAACCTCACCCTCTGGTGGCTGAAATAGGAATTGTTAGTTTTAGTTAATGAGAGTAAAGAATTTCAGTGAGAACTTTTTATAATTCTGAAGCCTATTAATATGGCTCGTGTCTTAGTGCAATTTGGTGGGGTTGCAAGAATGATCACTGAAAACTCAAATGAGCTGTCACTCCCACTCTACGATTTCTTATCCCAGCAAAATAAACTTGTTTCTGTGAATTCAGGTGCAGAAACTTGCTTAAAAGAGTGTATTTTCTCTAAGCAAAAAGGCCTGACTTCAAATTTCTTCACCAGCCCACTGGGTCTTAGTGTGTTAGAACTAGAAAGGCAGAGCTGGATAATCAGTTCTAACCCGCTATTAATACAGGGGACAGGCAGGAACCTGATGAGAAACCTAATGTGGTGGCTTGTATGAGAAAATAATTTCAGGAAGAAAGCTGAAGAATCAGCCTTGACTTAAAGTCTGGAAAGTTTACCTCAAATAATGCACAGCTTTGATTAATACTATCTTAAATTAAGATTGTGTAAAAATGATTTTGCACCAATTCATTCCCAGTAAATTATGTTTATCCCAATGCAAAACCATTTAACCGTTCACCTTATGTCACTGGACAACCATTTTTCTGAAATGGTATAGGGTTCCTGCCTGAGTAAGGGCGTTGGACTAGAAAACCTCCAATGTCCCTTCCAACTCTGTTCTGGCCTATTCTGTTCATAACCTCCTTTGGTGTATTTGACTTGGTAAATAAGAAACTATAATCAGGAGAGACATCTCTGGAGATAATGCTCTTTGCATTTTATAAAGTGGAAAAAAAAAGTGTTACATCATTTATTGAGTAGGGTGTACTGCAGCCAGTCTGTCATAATCTATTGCAAGCACATACTATATAATTTTCATAATTGTAAAACCATATCCCTCATTATCCTTTTATGTTTTGGGATGCTTGTTCCTTATATTCAAGTCACAACCTTGTATTTTATTTTTTCCATCATACAAAAATTGGATTCTAGTTTAGAATATAATCCTATGCAAGTTTACTTAGAGATAAATCCCGTTATGTTCCATGGGACTTACTCCCATTTGTATCTGCATCAAATTAAGCCTTAGATTCAGACATGAGGTTGTATACACTTTTGCATTTAAAATGCAGGGTAATTTTTTAATATAATAGGAGTGGTTGTATCGGCATCCAAGCACGGCAGTCTGAGGCAAACCCTATTTTTCTCTTGGGAAAATCTCTTCTGTAGGTGGCATTAGCTTTGGAGGAAAAAAATGCCACCAGTTCAAAATCATCTATGCATCTTGATGTTAGCCACCTCAAAAGGCTAAATAAGAAATGCTATTATCTTACATGCTATGCTTTTATAATAAGCAATTCAGACAGCCATTCTAGTATGATCTGAAAGTCACATTCACCAATACATCATTCCAAATCTGTGCCCTTATCTTCTACTTGGCAATACTGTGTGTATGAGAATGATTCTGTATTTTAATGAAAAATAAAGATGCAAAAGGGCACTTATACTTGTTACATTCAAAAAGAAAACCAGGATTCCTATAAAGTTATTAAATGTTCACTTATGGCAAGTAAAATTGTTGTCCATATGGCTTATACTGCTTCAGGCCGAGATGTTTTGTATTTCCTAGCTCTACTAAGGGAAAATTTCCAAGACTGAAACAGAATTTATATACATTTTATTTAAATATGTATATTGGGTGTTTTTATGGATTATTTGGAAAGGTGTCCGCTGTATCCAAATTTACATCATTTGTGTCAATTTATGTGAATGGTATAATTTGCAGTAAAAACTTTAGTTTATTAGATAAATTATAGAGTCCAAATGAAAATTTTCTGTTACTTCAAAAATGAGTCAAAGGAAGGGTTTAGTATGTAATGTAGGCTATTGGGTGCATTTTCCTCCATAGTATTTTAGATTAAACTAATGGCTAAATTTAACTTTTTAAAAAGTTTTGAATGCTAAATTTTAGGATATTGTAACTTGTTTTGCCAACAAGTTTAATTATTTAAAAGTTCTGATTTTTAGAAGCCTGAAGCCTGTCTTTTTTTCTCTTTAGTCTCCTTGTACAGAAGTTAGGGAATTGTTATATCCATATACCAATTCAGTTGGGCATATACCAAAAAAAAAAGTGGAAATAGGGCTGTATACTTATCTGAAATGAAGTAAAAACAAGTAAAAGCTTCAGAAAAGCTGAAGTAAAAGCTTCAGAAAGCAGAAACATTTGGTATATGTTAATCAGCTCAAGACTTTTTAGGAGTGTATTAAACAGACTTAACTGGAAGCAATAGTTAAATCACTTTTCATTAAGATATATTTGTCTGTCTCACTCTGTACAGGTAGTTTTTAATCTTACGACTATTTATTTAAAGACCAAGCAAAATTACACTGGCATTGAAAAAAGTGACTTACACCTGGTCCTCACATTTAGCATTGCAGTGTTCATGCAGTCGTGTGATCAAAATTTGGGCACTTGGCAATCAGTACATACGGTATGTAAGACAGCTATAGCATCCTGGGGTCGTGTGATTGCCCTTTGCAACCTTCCCGGGAGTTCCAGCAAGCAGTCAAGAGGGAACAGTATTTGCTTAATTACCACAACAAAGAGGTTGTAAAATCAGATGCAACTCACTCAATGACTACATTGTTCAGTGATAAAAGTTCTGTTCCCAATTGTGGCTGTAAATTGAGGAGTACCTGCCCTACATCAGTTGGTAAATATTGTATCCACCAGAATCCATATTACAAAAAATAATTTGGAAGAGTTTATTGCCTTGTGTACACTAGCTGACATTTCCTTACCCCCTCCCCCAAAGGAATACTAAAAAAAGATTTGTCAGCATTACCAGCAGGTTTTTTTTTTTTTTTTTTTTTTTGCAGCTGTCTTACTAAGAAGAATCTTGATTGTATTATTTAGCTGGTCAAATCAGAAAACAATGAATGCTTGACATGTGCTAAAGTTTTTTTTTAAGGGATTCTAAGTTCCCTTAAATGTTGTGCATATCTTTATAAATAAAAATAGTTAAGACACAAAGTATACTGAAGTAGTTCTAGATAATATCAGTTGGAAGTACCTCACTTTATTATGTAAATGCTTCCTTGTGCTTCAGATATTGCTATCATCTTTGGAATTCTTCCCCATCCTACAATAACCTGTAGTACAATACAGGGTTATTTTGAAATGTTCTTCTAGGACAGTGGTGGCGAACCTATAGCACGCGTATCAGATGTGGCACGCAGAGCCTTTCTCTGTGGGCATGTGCACTGTCGCCCCAGTTCAGCCGCACTGTGTTTCTCCATGGCGTTTCTCACTGTCATTTGCAGGGAAACAGAAGTTCACAAAAGAAAAAGATTGCCTCTTGCAGAACTGCTGGTGTTGTGATGCCCCGCCTCCTGCTGGCCAGCTGGTATTTGGGTTTCTGGCACATGCACGCATGCCTTCCAGTTTGGGCACTCAGTCCCAAAAAAGTTCACCATCACTGTTCTAGGAATTTAGCACTGCAAACAGTAAATCTTCTCTGCGAAAGAAGCAGAAGTTTGTATCTCAGGGCCGGTTCACATTAGCACTGGACAAAGTAACTAAAAAATACACTGACCAATTTTTCAAGATATGAGCCAATGGTTCTGCCTTTAGAAGCTTTTAAAAATAATTACTATCCTATGCTATGCCAAAGGTTGAATTTATTAACAACTGAAGAAATAGTCTCACAGGATTTTCTAGTTATTGCTATGAGTCTATGGCATGCACTGATCAGCTCATTCAATCATTTAGGGCATCTATAAATGTTGAAACAATAACGCAATTAAGACCAATAGTGTAAGACCCTATAACTACAAATAACTTGAATATCCTTAGCTCTAACCACTTAAATTATACTTTATTCCTAGCAGCAAAAGAAATGTAAGACAAATACAATAATCCCTAAAATATACCGGTAGTCATAGAATAACAACATTAAACCCCCATGAAGGAGTTTCATTAGGCTACTTCCTAACAGTACTTACATACACATAATAAACAAGTCAGGAAGATGAAAGCCAATTTACTGTATCCAACACTACCAATTTCAGTTAATTTATTAAGGAAGAGTATACAAAGCTGCAATTGGTCATAAGGGGAATATATGCAGGCATTTTTTTCTCCATAGTAGCTTGCTGGCTGTTTAAATTGCTTATTAAGCTCCATTTGGAGTACATTTCAAGTGGATGCAAGCTAGCATCATGTATGTATAAAATGTTTACCTATTACAGTAAATATGTAATTCAAATAGCAAGATAGTTATTTTTACAGACAAAACTACTCTGGCAGTGCTGACAGTGCTTTTATTGAAATTAGCTGGTGCACAATTCTGCACTTACTGAGTATCATGTTACTTGCATTAAGTTGCTTTTTAAAATCACAATCACTAGAAATTACTTTCAATGTATTCTTTTCAACCACTGCACCACGCAGATCTTGGATTTGTAAAGATTATTCTTACCAAACCGAAGTATATAAACCCTGCTTGTGATGTTCAGACCTATTCATAACAAAGGATATAATTCTAGTATGACATCTTAGTTGGAAAACCCCCAACATATTTTCTTGATTCCTAGCAAAAAAAAAGCCTTTATTGTTTTCCAACTTAAAAGAAACAAGCTTATGAAATTGCAATGTAATCTTACTAGCATTTAAGTTTGCAGTTATTATGAAAGTAAATACAATGCAAATCTAATGCACTCATTTTATCTTCTATCACAGGGATGTCAAACTCTCACCGTCACAGGGGTGTCATGTGACATATCAGTTTTCCCTTTGCTAAACTGGGCAGGGCCAGCATGTGGCACATCTGGCCCGTGGTTCGCAAGTTTGACAGCCCTGCTCTATCATGTTAGCCAGTTTCTGATGCAAACATTAGGGTTGTGCCACTATAATGTTACTCAGATATTTATCAGAAGAAAAAAAAAAACAGGAAATTTTTCAGTTTTTAATAAATTATGGAATTATTTTGCAATCTTTAAAGGGGGAAATCACATGGTGCTATGATTCTACATAGTACTATGATATTGCACTACTCTTAAGAATGCAATTCCAATCTAAACAAATGTATCATGAACGAATACTGTATATTTTGACCACATATGAACTTCAGTGCAAGCTCACTTTTAAGGTGTCTTCTATCACTGTTTCAATTCCTTTGAACTTGCCTGAGCCTATGACAGTTATATATTGACTCTGTAGCCAACTGGTATGCTTTGAGGATTTGAAAGCTACAAAACATCCCAATAAATCTCTAATGTGCAGATTGATGAGTGCTGGTCTATAATACTGAAAAGCTGATTGCATCTCTCTATCTGTAATGGTGCAGGGATGGTGCTGACAACATTGTTGCATTTTCATCATTGTAAACATAATTCTTTTGTTTGTGGCCATTCTATATTAACTTGTTTAAATATATAAATAAATTTTATGACATTTTATTTCAGATAAGTTTGTTACTTTTCTACTTTCTGGTGTCACCTATATTAATAGAAGTTCCCAAAACACAATCAACACCTTTAACTCCAGTCACATGCTTTGATTACAACATAGCATTTCATATGGGTAAAGTAGCATCTGCAGAACACTCCTGCTTATGTTGGGTTGCAAGCTGAACACCTATAGAACAGATTCAAGTTGTTGTTTTTCAGCATTCTCAGAGGAGCAAATTTCATGATGCATCACAAGTTGCTTTTGAAATGGTTTCCAAGATTTTGTATTTACAAATTTTGTAAAGCAGCAATAGCTCACGACCTATTCTGGATACAAAAATTAGTTACAGATTCTGATCTTAAACTCCTTTAGTGAATTCAGTTTGTGTTTGTTCTTTTCACACAATTCTAGCTTTATGCATTTAAAAAACTACTTTTTGCAAATAAAGGTACTTATTTATCCATAAAATATTATAACACAAAGTTTGCAACCACGTTTTTCAGTTAGTATTCAAAGGCTCAAAATATAATCATATTATGTCCAGGACATATCATATCTTTATAAGAGCATTTTCTCCATCAATGGTAAAACCAGCATATATCTACCCAGACGATCCATTTCTCCTTCTCTTTAGTAATGTTATCAATTTATATCAAATCATTTTAACAAGGCTTTAGGGACATAGCAAACAGATTTTAAACACTTTATTTTAATAAAAGTTACATACAAAACTGAGATAAACACAGTAATAAAAATTACTTTGCCATTTTGTTGACGGGAAGAGTCTATAGCTGGATTATAATCTACTAGTTATGGATTTAAATGCAGATAAACTAGCAGATTTACTAATGAGTGTTATCAACAAGTATCGATGTTACCTGATTTTAATTCAGAAAACAAATTACAAAAGGGAACTACAATGTAACAGACATAAGCAATGGCGTTCAGATTAATGAGCAAGAATTACTTCTGAATTATTTAATAAGAGTAATAACTAAATATCACTCTTGTTCATTAACACCATATTTTACAAAAATATTTATCTACACTGTATACAGGGCTATACATTAACTTTTTCTCTCAAACACATTTGCAAGATTAAAAGATGCTATTACTACCCTAAGCATTACACACAGCGAAGGGAAGCAATTTCATCCAGAAGAGACAAGAATGCCAGAACATTTACACATGGTTTTCCAAATAAAATCAAGAACGTTCAGCTAAAGTAATACAGTTGGATTGTGGCATTATTGGGAGAGAACATCAACTATACTTAAATATAGCTGGATCAACTATAAAACTGAGTAAGCACTAAATGACTCTTTGCAGTATGTTAAATAACTGCATCATAATAAGCGATTCAGTTTTCAGTGGAAATAACTAGTTCCAAATGTATAATTCGTATCTCCCAGTTTTAAAGTGCTAGTCCATCCTTGAAAATTACTGAGAAAAATGTATGCCGCTCGTAACTAAATCCTTAACTTTAACTTCTATATAAATACACTTTCCAGTTTGCCAGTGCTAAGCATGTTTTTTTTTTCCTGAAGTAATAACCTGCTTTTTTCCACTTACAAAATTTGGTATTTAGAAACGCAATACCAATCAGCCAGTTTCTAATATTTTTTCACTCCACAGAGAGAAAAGAAAACTCACTTTCACTCATGAGTTTTTAACTGTAACAAAATGTTTGGCAGGTTTCTAAGCTACTCCATAGTCAATATTAAGGTGTGACTGAGAAGTTATAATACATATTGATGCTTGCTAAACCACTGGATAGATTCGCACAGCACTAATGAAAGGATGTCCGATTTGAGACCAAACCCTCATCCTTGAGGAAACAGTCAGTTGAGCATAAATTCTGTTTAGCTATCTTTTCCAAGATAGTAGGTCTAGGGTTCTGCTCTTTCAGATGAAAAGCCCTTCCTATCAGCACATTCCAATCTATATTTAATCAGACTAAAATCCCAATAAATATTTTAATTGAATTATTTCTGAACAAATAAAAAACAATAGTGCTCTTGTAGGAAGGTAACAGGACTGTTAGATATCAAACAGAGAAAAAATATGGGATAATTATTTTATTACATCCTTGTTTGCTTGGCAGTATTCTCAGTATGTGCCTGAGTAAAGACAATGTATCAGATCAAAGGCTTCAAAATATTGCAAAGGGCATTTCTTCAACACTCTAACTTGTGCATATCTATACAAAATTTTAGAACAATAACGGGATCATCTGAATATTTGTAATAATTAAGGCTTGTACCAGCAAAAGCCAAGTGATGGCAACACCATTTTCATTACGCACCAATTGTTTACTGTTAGAAAAATATAACAATAAAAAGATAAATGTAAAGCCCTGCAAATATGACAATTTCCCCCTTAATTATTGGGGCATCAAATGTCTGACATTATACTTCGATGTATCTTGATACTGTGTCATAGGTTTGTCTGCAATTCCACAGGTACCAACTCCAACCTTTCCTGTAACGCTCTCAGGAGAAGCAAAGATGCTCCGCTTTACCTATGGAACAAATTAAAAATACAATTTTAATTACTTTCAAAATGCAGCAAATAATTATCAATAATGCAGTTTATCGGTATTAAACATTCCTGAGCCATATAAATTTTATCTATTTGGCTTATTTTTATACAAAGAAATTGATTAAACTATATTTCACTGGGCCACAGAAAACTTAACAATATGAGATACACAAAACATCATTATGGTTTATAACAGCATAAAGCCTTGTTTTGCAAAACATTTCAAATTCAAAATGTTCTGTGAACAGGTTGCTTTGATTATTTTGGAAATATTCTGTACTCAAAATAACATGGTTTAAATTCAAACTATAGAGCAATTCTGAACACCAAATAATATAATCAATACATCTATTTTACTCTCAGAACTACTGGAATTCAAAATATTTTGTCTACCTCTAAGCCCTAAAGCTTTATAATCCTGCATCTTTAACTTTTCTATTAATTTATCTTGTAAAATTGCAAATTACCCCAAGCTGTTAAAAGTATAAAAAATACTATTACAAAATCCCGCATATTTTTTTCAGGAAAGTTTTTCAGGAAATGGTTTGCCATTCCTTTCTTATAAGGTTGAGAGAGAAAATGGCTGGCCCAAAGTCACCTACTTGGTTCTTTGTGCCTAAGACAGAACTAGGAGTCGTGGTTAGGTTTCCAGCCTGGTGACCATCACAGCAACCTGGTTGTCATAACTCTATACCTCCAATACACTATTGTATGCATCATATACGCACCTGGCCTTTTTTGTTTTTTGAATATGCTCTATTGTTGAACTGCTGCCATTTGACTTTCTGATCTTCTCGTTCCTGTTCTAGTTCTTTGATACGCTGGGCCTTTTTCAAAGCTTTTTTCTTTTTATATTCTCGTTGCTGAGCAATCATTTCTTTTCTAAAAAGTAAAATGTCATTGAAGGTTACTTAGGTAGTTCATAACCTAGTTATCTAACCTAATTTGTTATAAAGTCACTTTTATTCTCAGAACATGTAGACAAAAGCAAGGATACACTGATTAAGAGAGTCTCACCTTGGACTAGGTGAATGTACAAACTCTCAGTACAATGGGCTTCAGCTGTCCACGCCTATTTCATTCTCCAGCTGCAGAGAGTGCTGTCATTCCTTCTGTAAAGCAATCTGTGCATTGCAAGTTTCAATAAAGCACAGCAATCCTATTTTCATACACTACTAACAAAGCTCTTTTAGAAGTCAGCAGAAACTAGCTAGCTTCTTGCAAATAGAATAACTCTAGAACTAACTCAAAATTTGTTCCAAGGTAAGTAAATTTTGTCACAAGCCTAAAGCATTTTGTACAGAAAATACTTAATCCTAATTGAGTGTTAGAGGATTTATTTTATTCTTCAAATTCATATTAAAAAATTCATAGAGGAAACACAAGCCTTACAGATAACAGTATATGTTATAGTCCAATCTTTCTGAACCTGGAATAAATTCCATTATCCTCAGGCAGAATCAGATTACAGAAGGCTGATTTAAACAGTCAATATAATCCTGTATTTAGGTACTGACATTCACAGTACCAGTTCAGTACTAGGATTAATGAATTGAGGGAAGCAAACTTCATATCCTAAATACTTTGTAGGAAATCTGCAAATTTACTGAGAAACTGGACTCCAAATTTCAGATGTTTTTATTATTACAAAAATGCCTTAAGTATTTGTATAAACAATAAGATAGGTATAGATTTGGTCACAAATACAATGAAAACCTATAGAATGGCAGCCAAAAATCCTCAGAGGGAATGAAGCTGTCTACTTTGTCCTAAAACCAAAGTCTATTTTTTTAAAAATAAAATCTATGGTAATTACTAGGCATGTGAAATGAATACAATATGTAACTCAAGGCTGAATGCACATTCATAAGAGACCTTGCTTAACACAGGCCAAAGTAGAAGGTGCCTATTTTGATTTAGCAAAGATTTAATGTAAACTGTATGCCATCCACTGATTAACAGGGGGAAAAAATCACAAGTGGCTGGAACTTCTTTACACGTCTGCAGGATATGAGATTTGTTCACTATTATATATGTTTACATAATGAAAACTAATTTTAAACAAATATGTATAAAAGTTACAGGCAGGTTTCCTTAAATTCTGATTTTTATTTTAGAAAAGTGATTATAATAATAGCAGCTTACTATTTCATTAAATTTTGCCAACTTCTATTTATGTTAGGGTATTTGATAAAAAAGAAATCTTTACAAAAGGAAGTAAATAGAAGTGATGGTGGTGACAATAAGACTTTTCTCTTCTTAATCTACTCATATCCTTTGACAAAGTCAATAGATTCCTATATCAAGAACTGGTGATCTATGAGTGGGAGGAGTTTTCTAAGGGCAAACTTCATGGCTCTTTGGAGAAGATTAATGCACTGCAGTGGGCAACTTGGGTGGCTGCAACTAGCTTCCAAACAGAATGCAGGTCTCAATGTCTACCTGGCACTATGGCAGAATAGAAAAGGTGGCAAAAGGAACAGCGCCAATGTTACATACTGATGTAATTTACAATACACTGCAGGCCTCCATGATGTCATAGTTTCTGGGTGGGAATAAGCTGCAGCAGATGAACTAAATCCTATGATTAATCTATCATTTCCAGTTCTCTCCCCCCCCCCCTCCTCCAACCTGGTATACTACAAAGATATGGAAGCAATGCAGCCCTTTTGCAGATCTGCAGACAAATAATTCACAAACTTTCCCTGTTCATTTGAAGGCAATTCATGGGGATTCTACTTTGCCTCATACAGCCATAAATTCAATCCAAATTATCCTGCTTAATTATTCAAGACTCAGCAGTCTGCTACATATATAGCCTAAGCATCTAACATGGGTTTTGATATTTTTTAAACACATTTTTTTAGGCTGATACCATGCATTAAACAATAGAAACGATTTCCATTACTTACTTGGACATAGGCTTGTTGCCACTATCTTCCTTTGCTTTTCTTCCCTCTTCCACAGGCTTCAAATTGAGTAGTGGCGTTACTTCAGCATTACCATATCCTGAAAACGTGATTGCAGCTGTACCATTCTCTTCATCTATCTCTTCAATTTCAGCTTCGTAACACCTGTAAAGATATCATTGCTGTAAGCATGTGAGTAAAGGTTTAAGACTCAACCCTGCAAAACTTAAACATGCAATAATTACATTTCAAGATATTTTTGCTTAACAGTGGGTTGAAATCGACAATGCAATTCTGAGGGTTATTATTTTATGGCATTCATTTAACTCATGTTGATAACCCTATTGAATAGGATTTATTTCTGAGCAGTTATATATATGATTGCACTGTTAAACTCTAAATTAACAACTATCCCAATGACACATCTCTTCCTAAAAATAAAGGCAGAATAACCAATATTTGAAGAACATACTTAAGAAAATCATTGTAATTATTAGAGTAGCAATAATATAGATTATAAAGGTAGTTATCCAGTTTTTTTCAGTCATATCACCTAAGACTCAAAATAATATAATACATTAAAATATGTATATACATATTTTATAAGTGTACAATTTGTACGCCAAACTGCATACTGATTCCCTAATTTATTTATATCCTGTTTTATTATTTTATAAATAACTCAAGGTGGCAAATACTAATAGTCCTTCTTCATATCTTCCTCCTCATGACAACTCTCTGATCTGAATTGGACTGAGAATCTGTGACTGGTCCAAAGACACCCAGTTTTCATGCCGAAGATGGGACTAAAATTCAGTTTCCTGGTTTCTAGTCTGATGCCTTAACCAATAGATAAACTGGCTGTAATACGAATTTTTCTGCTCTCAGGAGTACCCGAAGATTGTACAGTCTATCTGGTTAAGGTTGCAGAAATTCTCCTAACCAAAATGGACTCTTTAGCTTCAAAAAATTCAGGTACCCACTTCAGCCACATACAAATCTTGGCTGCTCCAAAATCAAGTCATTCTCCTCATTTTGAACTCTGCAAAACACCAATTTTTTTTCTCCTACTCCACTAAGCCATCTTAAAAGTCTAAACAGTTTAGTTCAACACACCAAAGTGACACTTGACACTCTATTCTCTGCAGCTTTTGGAAACTGAAAAGGCTGTCTATGCTTCAGTAGCCATAAGGAAACTGAACAGTGAAACAGTGTTTAGCATCACAAGCATCTAACAAAAATGGAAACCAACATGTAATAGAATTGTTATTGATGGGAGAAAAAGATGACAAGATGGGTGGCATATTTAATAAATAAAATAAAAAAGAAATTTCCTTCAGATGGAACAATTTCATATGCCACTAAAAAGGCAGTTCATAACATTAGCACTGAGCTCAGGAATCAAAGCTTGCCTTTTGTTACTCCATCATAAGGTGAGTCTATTATTGTAAAAAGAATACTCTCCAGCTGCAGTATTCCCTTCTCTAATTATTTTAGAAGAAAGAAATATTACTGTCAGAGATTTGGTTTGATGCCTTTAAATATGTCTGCTCCGTACAATGTAGGTAGTCCTCAACTTCTGGCCACAATTGAGACTAGAATTCCCCTTGTTAAGCATGGTAATTGTTGAGTCACACCTAATTTTACAACTTTTTGACATGGTTAAGCAAATAACTGTACTTGTTAAGTGAATCATGTGGTTGTTAAGTGAATCAGACTTCTGCCATTGACTTTGTCAGAAGCCATTTGGAAAGGTTGCAGGTGGGGCTCACATGGTCCTGGGATGCTGCAAATGTTGCATGGTCCTGAGTTATTGCAACTGCAGCATGCCAGCTGTAGCATGCACGCACCCAAATTTATCATGTCTATAGGAAGCTGCATCAGTTGTAAGCATGAGAACTAGTTGTAAATCACTGTTTTCAATGCCACTGTAATTTTGAATGGTCATAAATGAATGATTTTAAGTCTAGGACTGCCTGTATCAGTTTTGGGAGTCGCAGAAAGACTGAGGCTTATAATGGCTTCAAAGCAACACAAAGACATTTACCAAATTTCCCGCCAAGTAACAGCTTTCTACATGAACACAACAGTAAACAAAGTAATCTGCCATTTCTGAGCCCAATCCTCTCACTTTTACAAAATATGTTTGTTATAAAGAAAGGAAGATTGGTATGGACAGCAGATTCTTCTTTGGCCTCTTCCGTTTTGATACGCATTACTCTTTTCCTAGGACTCAATTTTTTCTCTCCAAATGATATTCTTAATATTTTCCTCTCAATTAGTGATGAAAAGCATTGTCATTCCATTTTGATTATTGTTTTACAAATTTTAAAAGTTATTAGAGATCGTACTAATACAGACTAAGCAAAATTGGAATTTACTAAAGTATATATTCCCAAACAACATATTTAAGATACATATTTATACTGCATTCCCTTTAACTACTATCCTCATCTTGGTACTTCTCCATACTTTGGTCATTATGCTGGCTGATGACAAATTATAATTTAAAAGACACCAGGACTGTACCATATGTTACTATTTTTGCCAAGCTGGTGTTTACTGTTTATCATAATGGAGATGGGGAGAATATAAACCAAAGGGAAGTATCTTACCATGAAATTGTATTATTTCATGTAACTTTACAGAAGTTTGTTTTCTACACTTACTGTCCATCTTCACTCCATATTGCCATACATCTGTCTCCAACTTTCCAAGTGTGACTGGGGAGGGCAGACGCAGAACTATCAGAGTTTGCAAGAGTTTCTGATGGTTGTGTTGAAAGGAGGTCTTTAGTTAATTCTATAACTTCCTGATGGCAGAAAAAAGCAAGAATTTAAACATTAAGTATCTCTCCCTCCATCCCCACAACTTTTTAAGAGTATTTAGTAACTGCAGCATATAAAGTAACAGACAGAAAAGCACACAAAAACTTTATTTACAGTACAATATTTCAAAGTCAATCCCTAAAAAGTTCCCCAAAGTCAAGGATATAGCAAACACAGCCCTCGTCTGGAGTACTTAAAGTAGCTGCATCTCTTTATTAGGAAAATATGGTCGACCTGCCAACTGCTGCATGACTCATGTAACAACTGCCTTTCCTAATACTGTACTAGGAAAATACTTGTCTATTTTAATGAAAGGCATTCATGTCTCCACAGACTTTTAAGTAACTTTAGAATTTAACCTGAAATATTACATATCTCAACCTTTTTCGAATATCTGTTTTCTTAGGAAATATCACACTATATTCATATCATATATGAACAATTTGGTATAAATATCCTATATTCATATTGTATTTCAGCTAATATAATAGAAGCAGAAAGAATGAGAGATACGAATAAGAATAAGGAGAGTATTCTGGGTTGGGTTTTTTTACATTTTTATTAAAAATAATCACTGGCGCAAATTATCTATGTACGCTAGGAACCAGCAAAATACCATTTTAATGTATGCAAAACATAATTCAATAAAATAGGTAAAATAATTAGGATTTCCACATTCTGTGCTAAAACACGAATAGCCAAACTTTTAAATGCAAGATTTTAAAATGAACACAATCTCTACAAGATTAACCAGGTCTGAAGATCTAAGGCAGGGGCCCTCAAACTACGGCCCGCGGGACGCATGCGGCTCACGGAGCGCATTTACCTGGCCCGTGATGTCCAAGCCGTTCCCCCCCTCTCCTCCAGCAGCCCGTCCGCTCTGCTTGGGGGTGGGCGGACAGAGCGCATGCTTGC
>JAEANM010007847.1:0-17424 GCA_017656035.1 Myanophis thanlyinensis | reverse complement strand
GCGGCTCCCAGGTTTTTTTTTCCCTTCGGAAACGGGTCCAAGTGGCTCTTTATGTCTTAAAGGTTGCAGACCCCTGCATTAGAGAGACAGCCAAATTGAAGAAGACAGAATTATTGGTCAACGTAGTGATCCCAATCAAATCCACAGATCAAGAACAAAATACAGTGGTATATCCAAGGAGAGTTCAACTATAAAAGCATCTAGAAATCCAGGTGAATAATCAAGATTAAAAATGTTGGCATATATGCAAATTTCTGGAAGGATTGAAATTGGATACATCTATAATTGTTCACCGAGGTACAGATTTTTAAGAATTGCCAGTATTCTAGATTCCCAGAGAAACAGATACATTGGCCTACAGCAGAGGCAATAAAGGTGGCATCTTAAATTATTCTATTTATGACAATGTAAAATAAACTTACATACTGTAGATGGCCACAATATACATATTTAAGCAGCTCATTTGTCTGTACATTCCAGAAGCCCCGGTTCTGCTTTGGATGACTGAAGATATACATAGAGGGATCAAGCAAAAGTAATTCTTTGTTCTTTGAATTACAGAATATATTATGTTGTCTCAATCTACACAACTTGACAAGATTTAATCTTGGCTGTGTGGGAGAGAAAAGGCCTGCACACAGGCAAAACCGTTGGAAAAGTTACATGTCTATCCGACCTTCAGCTTAATTAAGGTTCTGGCTTACTTCCTGGCCACATCGGTGATTAATCATGACAAAGTGCTCCCACCTACCTTTCTATCATCTGGCAAAGATAGAAATCCATGCCCCGTCACCCTGCTGAAATTGTACAGAACGCTCCTGTGTTTGAACAGTGTTGAAAAGCCTTTTAGCCTCAGAGCAAGCGTTTAATCAATTATAGAGGCTAGGAAGGAGATAGAATTACACAGTGATGGAGAGATCTGTATGCCAGCATAGCGATGGTCTTTTATAACATGAAGTCCTTTAGACCTGGTGTGATTTTTTTTTCCAGCTGGCTTAGAAGAGAGACCCTCGGTAAGTTGTTCCTTTGGTTCCCTCAAGGCGAAGAGTGTCACTTCATTTTCTCTCTTTCTTTGCCTTCTAGCCAAGAAGTATCTTGGGAATCTTTTTCCAAATGCTTTCTATCTCATAGTTCCCCCACCCACCCCCCATTTCCACCTCCAATGACACTCAAGTGACTGAGAATTACAGTGCCTTGAAGCAATCTGTCAGAGATTCTTGGCTGAACATATATTTTGCTTTTACATAAATGACACACTTGCTATTTAACCTTGTAATAGAAAACACTCCTTGAATACACAGAAATTGGTTGTCTTGGTCTTGATTTAAAGTTTGCTTCCAGTAAAAGACTTTTGTGACCATTATTGCTTCATAAAGTATTTTTAATTACTTCCACATGCTATACATTATAATTTGTAACCAGCTTCTACTCAGATCTCTGTAATTAGAATAAGGCAAAAGAAGTGATATATCAGATTAAGAAATTAGCTAATTACAATCCCCACTGTTTAACTGTAACAGATTTAACCATTGATCAACAGAAATTTTGAAATTAAACATGGGCTGTTACTCAAATTCTTTGTAATGGAAGGAGAAAAAATGAACTTTGCAGGCACCATTTTAAAACAAAACCAAACAAGTATTACAGAAACAAATTAAAAAAAGATTAAAGCTATAATAAATAAATGAACTAATAATGAAAAGAAAATTAAATGGGTTAGAGTAATAAAAAATACATTTGCTAACGCATAGATTTGCCCTTTCTAATAACTGAATGGGACAGGAAAAAAATATTTTGCTTCAAGTGATAAACTGAGAGTAATTTAGTTCATTAACCAGGAATCTTCTGCTTTTATATCAGTATTCATAAATCTAGAGATCACAATGAGAATGAACTACTAGATACAGTTTACGGCATACAGATTTTTAAGCAGAACTGGCTCTAGCCCACAATGCACAACATTTTACAATACCAAATGTATTGGAAAGCAAGGGAGAAGTGACTTTAATCAAGTCAGAAAGTAAACAAAATTTCAGTGAAAAATTTTCATTCCCATGACATACTTTTTTCACCTTGGTCAGTCTGAAAACCAAGGAGTATAACTTTTCACTCTTCTGTTCTAGTTTGGAAAATTCTAATGGAAATATTTGCATAGATTTCTGAGATTAGGTAATCTTTCAGAGTAAGAGAATGAGTTGGGTCCAGCTTTGCCTATATATATCCCCAAACATGGTTATTTGTGGTGGTTGCCTTTGTTATTCTTTTGCAGGTGAGTGGGAGCCAGGTTACATTTCATGTTTCTAGCAATTCTGACATACTCTGCCATATTTGATGTTCAGAAGTTTTTTTCTGGAGGGGAGACATTTTTCCTTATTACATAAAATCCAATTGTTTTTCTGTCAATTAATTTCTGAATATTGGCATGTGTGTGTGTGTGTAATTAGATTGCTGGACAGATAGATCTGGCAGATTGAATTATACCTCCATAGCCCATATAGATATTATCCCTACTAGGGTGACAGCTGTGAACCTTCCATATGAAGACTGAGTATGTATTTGTTTGAACAGAGAAACTGAGTCTTGTAAAGTGCCCTCTCTACAAGCAATGGCAATCAGAATTAATATACCTGCACTTGAGTACAAGAAACTCCACTTATCATAAAGAGATCAAGGCAGTTTTGCTAAATGATAAACCCCACATGTTTAGAACGCAGTAGCAAAACTTTATTTATAGTCTTAATGTACAGCAACTGGTGTCTTCAAATGAATTGCTAACTTTATAGACTTTCTTCCTTTTATATACATAGATACTGTTACTTATGCATATATTAATGATGTGCTGCATTTTTAAAAAATGCTGTGACTTGGTCTTGGACTATAAATAAACAAATAAATGGGTATATGCATTTGCCTTTATTCTCATCACTTGCAAAAGAATCAGTATCAATTAAAATATGAAGAAAGAACTCTAAAATCTCTTTTGATTTTGCTGTTAATCAAGCAAAAAATACTTGGGATATAAAGAACAAAAATTATGTAGGATCCCTTTTGTCTGGTACAATCGTTTTGGAGAACATTTGGGTTTCCATCAAAGGAGGTGGGAGTAAGGGAATGGCAGAACCAATTCTAGCGTCACCCATAGGGAAAAGATGTCTATGGAGATTTTCAGTCATCCAGGTCATGGTTGTCCCAAAGTTACTTTTTCAAGAAGCAACTGGACTTTCTGGTTTTTCTTTGAACACATTTCACTTCTCATCCAAGATGCTTCTTCAGCTCAGAAAGTCCAGTTGCCTCTTGAAAAAGCACCTTTGGGACATAGACAAAAGAGGAAAATAAAGCCACAACTCTGTTTTAAGCATATGCATATAGAAAGTGCTCAAGCTGGACATAAGTGCCTCTTCTATTGAATTTAAAAGAGTCAGTGTAGAGTTTCCATAACTGATAATTTTTGACAGGTTTATTCTCCGTGATTTTGTCTAATGCTCTTTTAAAACAATTAAGATTGTCATCATATCCTATTGCAAACAAATTCCATATTTTAACTATGCACTTTGTGAAGATTTCCTTTTTTATTGTTGTCCTGGGTTTCCCAAGTGTTTCCCTACTATTTTCCTAAGACAGATGTTGTGAATAAGGACTACCATTTGCCCAGAGTGAGCAGAGTAATGATGCCATGAATCAGTACAGAATACAGAAGGAAGGAAAGACTTACAATTAATATAGATGTCAACCAGTAGTGGAATTCAATTTTTTTTACTACCGATTCTGTGGGTGTGGCTTGGTGGGCGTGGCTGGGTGGTCAGTTTCTGTAAGCAGGGCAATAAAGATTAGGCTAGAAACAACAGCAGAATTTTTTTTCTGCCTTCCTTACAGGATTAACCCTGTAAAGTAGAAAAAACAAAAGGAGATTTCTTCTAACAACCGGTTCTCCAAACTGCTTAGAAAATGTACTACCGGTTCTAGTGAACCTGCTGAATTTCACCTCTGATGTCAACTGTTTTGCCTACTGAATCATTCTGTCTTCAAGCCTTCCTAAAGTTCAGAGTATAGACATTGTTCTAATCTCTGGTGGGATGTACTGTCACAAGGTAGGTGCTATCATTAAAAAAAAAAATCATTTCTTGCTCTTCCAATGAACCAGGAATTCAGAGCATGCTAACCAAGATGAGCAACTGAGTTTGACCCATTTGAAATAAATGTCCTGTAAGTGTTAGGTTGCCAAGCCATGAAGAACATTGTAGATGTCAAGCCCCATATAAGGTTTGCAGCAAAGTGAGACTCACACAGACTTCAAATATGTTCTATACCTGATTCAAATTACAGTAGACACCAAGTCTTTGACACCTTTGACACCAGTAGACACCAAGTCTTTGACACCATTGACACCTGATTCAAATTACAGTAGACACCAAGACTTCAAATATGTTCTATACCTGATTCAAATTACAGTAGACACCAAGTCAATCCAGCTGTAATGCTAGTCAGCAAGAAAACCACAATCTTGAAAACCGTAAGTGTAAATCCCTAAGCAAAGGGAATCAATTAAGATGCAACCTCTTGAAATGTTTCCCACTCCAAATTCCCTGTTCTCACATAAACCAAGGTCCTCCTCTCCCACCTCCCTTCTCAGGCTCTCACGGTGGGTCCATATCAGAATTCTAGATTGAATCGTAACTCTGGTACAGATGGGAAATTAAATCCCATATGCCCCAGTAAGAGGAAGTCAGCAACCAAGAAGGCGGCACAATACTGTCAACATGTAATATAGCTACTCTGCAAAACCAAATGATGCTGACTCTAAGAAATCTACACATCCTTATTTCTTAACCTATGTTTAAAAAATAGGTTTTAATATAATATCCAAAAATGAAGTATTTTGCCACCTTCTGGGCAAGTGTAAAAATAAATGTATAACCAATGCAGGGTTTTTTTCTCCCCGAAAGATCTATGCCACATTCAGAAAGAAATACGGAGAGACATATATTTCTAAAGTCCGCTGGAAGAATAAAGTTGCTAAAAATATGGTCATTTCCATCAACTGAAACAAATTAATAATAGTCCACTAGATGGCACTCTAATCAAACAATTAAAGAAAATGAGAAGCAATACTGGGTTCAAGACTAACATTTAAACTTTCTAGTAATTTAGCAGTGGAGAAAGATGTACCTGTAGTTAAAATTATTTCACTTGTGGTATTTTCTTAATTGTATTAATCCCAATCCTTCATCAAATGACCTCTAGACAGCATTGTAAGGATTTTTAACAATCTACATATATTTAACTTTTCTTGCTTACATCTAACCAGAAAACAAACAAGCTTTTTTTCAATGTTTCAAATAAATACATTACTAGCAATAAAGTAATGGTTTTTCTTTCTAGTAACACTATCAATTGACCACTTTGTATCATAAAAAATCCGTTAGTTTGGTCATCCATTACCTTAAAGCAGTGTTTCCTCAGTAACTTGAAGCTGTCTGAACTTTAATCCTCAGCACCCTGGCTGGAGAATTCTGGGAACTGAAGTCCACACTTCTTAAAATTGTTGAGATTGAGAAGCACTGCCTTAGATAGAAGTCAGGTGATTACAGAGGCAACATGTTAATCTGGAAAGGAGAGAAGCAGATTTCAGCCAGAGTTTTCTGCTGACCCTTGGGATGAACAGCAAGACCCTTAGAAAGCAGTGGCACCTTGACTGACCTTTTCCGAGCTGGGAAGCTAGGCTGGCTTAGGCCTAGTTAATGTTTGTATGAAATTCCTCCAATAGTTATGGCACTTGTAGTGGGGAAGTAAAAGTATGTTCCAGAAGAAAGAAGTTCCAAACTGTAGGCCTTAATACTTATCAGAAACTGCATTTCACCCAAAGTTTTGTTTTGTTTTGTTACATTTATATCTAACCATGGATAAACTTTCACTTATTTGATAGGCACCTCCAAAGATGAAGCAGTAGAAAATACTCTTAGGATGCCTCTGCTTCTTATTTTTTTCCCCTACTTACAAACCAGAGGCAAGAATCCACTGTTGCCACTGGCAATCTTTGTGGGTTAGTAGCACAGATGAAATATTAAGAACATACTGTGGACATTCTCACAAAATGATTTCCACGGGGACTGTTTTCAAATGTCTACCATCTCAGCAGGGACTGGTCTGAAAGCATACATTTAATAAAAGGCAAAGCAATTTCTCCAATGTCCCAGCATGCTATCAGCCTGTATTACTTTTGACTTTTATTTTTTGAACAAAGGACATATTTCTAGACAAAGCATAGATTGTGATTTGTTACAACTTTTTTTCTCCCTAAGAATACCTGTGAATTTCAGAAATACAGGTGATATTAGAACTCAGCACCTGACTTTGTAACATGCTAACTTCTAGGCCTATGCAGGCTTCCAAAATGATTCAGAAAAAATATTGTTTCTGATATCACACTACTGCAGCATCCCTGGGCTTATTAATATCCAGCTTTTTTCAGATTTCGGTGTGAGGCTGAAAAAAAGATGCTATTGCTATATGCAAGTTGTGGCGAACCTTTTACTTACCAAGTGCTGAAAAGTACGTGTTATGCACGTGCCATCCACATTTGCGTGTGGCTCCATGTGTACTGCATGTGCAACTGTACCATCTGCACATGCATTCAGCTTTTGCACATGCAATGCACACATGCTATGTGCAGGCACTCACATGCACATGAACAATTGCATGTATATGCGCAGGAAACCTCCGAAGACCAGCTGGCTTTCCTGCTGTAATCGTGCACATGCACAGCTGAGGCCCAAAGACCAGTTGGGTCTCTGCAAACGTGCATGTATGCATGCTTGCGCAATCTATATTCATGCTCAGCTGGAGGTAAGTTGGCCAACAGCTTGTGTGCCCAGCAAGATGGCTCTGCACCTGTGGCACCCGTGCAATAGGTTCTCCATTGCGGCTATATGCTATCTACTTACTAAAGTAAGGCATCTTTTTATCTTTTTTCAGGCTCATGCAGTTTTTTTTAAAAGAAATAGGTACTGTATTGAAGTCCAAAATATTTTCACTGTGGTTTTGAAGTGTGGACAACCCTTCTTGCTTTCCTTTCCTTTATTAAAGTTTAAGCATTCTAAGTAAAATTTATGTGATAGAGGCAAGAGCCTAGTGACCATTAAGAAATAATTTCTTAGATCGTATTGTTTGTTATCTATCTTCCCTTTTAGTTCATTAAGCTATTCAAGAGGTAGATGCAAAACACATACCTGTCCTCTATGGGATAGGAGAAAGTTTGGATATTTACTTGTTTAAGGTGCAGACTTTAATCAACCAAGATACTTAATAATTTTCACAGTTTTGTCTAAACTTCTCAGTCCTGGTGAACCGATATATATTTAAGGCACAAAAGAAAACAGGAAGCTCTCATTGTTTGTAAGTATGTAATCCCCGACTTGCTCCCATCAACACTGCTTGGAGGCATTTTGAGATGCTTATCTGTGATTGGATACCTTTTCATGTCATTCACCAAGAGTAACTCAATCTTACAAACAACATTTATTCCCCAAATTCCTTTTCTCTCTTCATTTTAATGGCTTTACACTCTTGGGAATTTGAGAACCACATAACCTCACTGAATGTATTTGGAATATGAAGTAGGGCAATCTTTGCTTGCTTCTTTAGATTAAATATCAGTGAGTTTAAAGGGGCTTATTGGCAGAGAAATATATAGAGCATTACAGCCACAAAATGCAGCTCCATTTGTTTATATTTAGGATGTCATCAATTTCATGGAAACTAAAGTGAGATAAGTTATTACATTTATTTTCATACATAGTACTACATTGTAAATGGGTAAGTATTTTATCATTTTTATTTATACGGTAGGCCTGTACAATCTTTGAACTTTATTTGAAATTTGTCTGCATGAAACACCTCTCTACTATGAAACCATATCCTATTGGCCTTTTTTTTAATATGGGGGAGGGGGGATATGTTCTATTATTCAGAATCTATTCCTTTCAGTAAATCAATTCTTAAAGTAACTTTTTGTTTCCTCAAGCTAATGAGGAAGACTGAAAAAAGTCAGGCTATTTAGAGAAAAACAGAGCGATGCTGAAATCATATAAATGGACTTCTTCAGCATTATTTTTATTTATGAGTCCTATGCCAATAGTAAATATGTAGGCATGCTAAATATTTTTATGCCAATTGGTCTGAAGGTAGGAGAAATGTATGCAAGATCCAATCTGGGTGTGTCACCAGGACCAGAGGTTTTCCGAGTTTCCAAGATTCATGCTGGAACCTATCATCAGGGAACTTCTCTCTAGCTAGGACTGGTTCCAGCACGAGTCCAAAAGCTCAGAAGACAAAACCTGGTTCCGGTGGCCGATCCAGATTATCCTGGGGCACGTATATTCATCTTCATTTGTAAGACAAATGTATCCTAAATATAAGTTAAGACTTCTGGGGATTTGCTCCGATTTAGTTTGAATTGAAGATCCAATGGCAATTTGATTCAATTTGAATTTGAGATTCAATGACAGGCTAGTTTAAGCATAATAGCAAAACATTCATATGCATAATACTTAGGGTACCAAATCTATGATAAAAACCATACTAAAGACCATAAAAAGGCAGCAAAGACACTTAGGAAACTAACTCTGCATTGAAAAGAGAGGATAATAATAAAGAAACTGAATTGCTCCCAGGTTTAATTATACTGTCTTAATTTATTTTTACTTGGAGAAACTGGACAAAGGAACTGATAGTGGACTATAGCACAAAGAAGAAAAGGACATACCAGACCCCCGTCATCAACAAAAGCCCTGTGGAGAGAGTGGATTGCTTCAAATACTTAGGCGTCCACAACTCACAGAACCTAACATGGACCCGACACATTGACACCATGGTGAGAAAGGCCCAGCAACGCCTATACCATCTTAGACAACTGAGAGACTTCAGACTGCCCCCCAAAGTGCTCAGCAACTTCTACTCCTGCACAGTAGAAAGCATCCTGATGGGCAACATCACTATGTGATTTGGGAACAGCACCATACAAGACAGACAAGCTCTACAGAGGGTGGTGCACATAGCAGAGCGCTTCATCCACACCAAGCTCCCTGAACTGCATGCCATCTACAATAAGCGATGCCTGTCCACAGCCAGGAAGATAGTGTAAGACCACAGCCACCCCAACAACAGACAGTTCACCATGATGCGGTCAGGAAAGCGCCTCCGTTCCCAGAAAGCCAACACAGAGATACTAAGGAGAAGCTACTTCCCACAGGCAATATGGACCCTAAACCAAACTATAACAACCCAGGACTAAAAAGTATTCCCATAATCTACCTCTCTCAACCACTCCCTAACTTATTCTCCCTCCCTGTCTATACTGTTCTCTTACCCTACTACCTACAGTCATGAGCGGTCGTATACACATTTCACTGCATTTTGTACCATGTATGACTGTGCATGTGATGAATAAAATTTGATTTGATTTGGGCTTGATCTTCCTATCTCTTTTTTGAAGGGAAGCCATTTTTAATAGGGACAACTCCACTAATGCCTTTCCGGCAGTTTTTAGCTACATAGAGGTATTTCAAGCTGGCTTTGGTGCATTCAAACAAAAGCTTAGGCTTCCAGCAAATGGTTCTTCATTTTCAGTAATTTATGGAATCATTGCTGTTAGAGCTTATCAGATGGGGCTGCAAAAATCCAGAGATCCACTAGATGGAAGGAAAGAATGTGTTCATTATTTTCATGCCACCTAATGGATATCTTGATTTCTGCAGCCCATATACAGTATGTAACTGCTTTATTTTTGGCAGTATGGAATGAACTAAACAGGAATGGTAAACCATTCAGAGGACAGAATTCAGGAAAGTTGTAACCTAATTCCATCAAGAGTTTCCCCACAATAACATTTTGAAATATTACTGCTATATCTTTTTTTAAAGTCAGGGATAGCAGAAATGAGGAAAAGACAGTCTTGATTATCTAGCAAAAAATGTATGGCTAATTTGTGCTGAAAGCAATGCAGAAAAATCTTCTATCCCAGTATAAAAGTACCTGTTTTTCAGCAGTGCCGTGATTGGCATAATGCTGAAGAATAGACACTGGCTTGCTCCTGTAGGATGATGTAGCTTGGTTGACTCTAGTGGATTTTGTGAAATAATGAAAGCTGACAAAACTACAGGTCAAGTAAATGTTGAAGGAACCAAAGTTGGAATATTTCAGTTCAATCATAGTTCATTCTGTACTTAGCAGTGTGTAATAGAAATAAGTCACTAAAGTTATTTAGATTCTTAAGTTTTAAAAGGATGAGTAAGATTTATTGAAGAAATTACATATAAGGCCTTCATCTCTGAATTTTCCTCTTAATGTTGGGGAAATCCACAGAAAAGTGTCTATTTTTATGTAGGAAGAAGACAAGAGGGGAAACCCTAAGATAATCATTATTCCAACCGTGGAAATCAAAAGCAGAAACAAAAAAGGAGACACAACCCCCACTAAGGATTTATAGTATCTTCTGCAATCATCCAACCATTGTTGGGATGACATAACAATTTAGACACGTTTTCTATCACTCGAGCAATGGCTGGGTGATTCTAGGAGGAACCATAAGAACAAAAGAAAATCTTATTGTAGTTCCTTAGTCTTAGTAGTTTTAATGCTCCTCTTCAATGAGGGCAGGCTGAAAACAGACTCTTTAGCAATGATGTAATCTTATATGTATGACTTGATTGGGTCATATTAGGGTTCGTTGGCAATAATTGAAATTAATTTGCTCTTACAAGGCAACCAAGGCATACCATCAAGAAAAAGTTGGTACCCTGTTGAGTATATTTCAACTGAGGAGGAAGAGTTGCATCTAGGTGTGTATAGTGATTAGATTTGGGTGATTCCGTAGGATTGGAGCTATTGATTTTGCTTGGCTGAGATGGATCCAAAGCTGACAGAACTTCCTACCTGTACCCACCAAAAGTGTGTCAGTCTTTGAACTTTAGCCCTCAGACTTGAGCATAGGCATATGAAAACCCAACCCACGATCCACGGCCCAGTACCTGCTATGGCCCCATGGGAACAAGGCCACACAAGCAGGATGCAAGTGTGCAAGCGTGCGAGATTCCATTTGTGCAAGTGGCAAAACCATTCCCTCTCCCCGTCCGCTGCCAATGCTGATCCATAGAACTGGAAAGATTGGAGACCACTGGCATATGATATGGAGAGCTGTGCTGTGTAGGTTGGTGAAATTTGCCAAGAAGCAGACCAGTAGAATAATGTACCTCAGCTGCACATTTGGGTGGAAGCTTAATTTGGTTTATTTATTGGCCTCACTTCCTGGGGAGGGGGAAAAACCCCATGAAGGATAATATATTTTCAAGCCTATTGTAATTACTTTGCTGTGCATTGCTTAGTACTCTGGATTCCACATCATTCTTGGATCGTCCTGGTCTTGACCTATGCCAGGCCTGTTGACAATGTTTATAGATGCCTTCCTAAGGTATTGGACTTCTTTCTTCCAAAAGGCAATGCTGCCTGAGCTCCTACTGTATATCACTGGATTGTGGCAGGGATCCAGCATTTGCAATCTATTTGGCTGGCAGCCAGTAGTGGCTACTACTTTCTATCTATCACAAAGAAAAAGGCATTTATAGCTTTGCCATCTTCCCCACCATTCTTAACAGCAGTAAATATTGTAGCACCTATGCCAGCCTGGCATTCACTCATGACCGAGAGACTTAAAACTGCCCAATCCTACAAGATTAAGAGTTTGACATCACTGTCTACTGGACTGGCTAGCTTTAAGCCCCTGCTCATAATGCTAAGAGGTTATTTATACTACCTCTTACATTGACATTGCCGGTAAGAAATGTGACTTTGCATTTGCACAAGGCAAAATTTAAGACTTGTGGCTGGACCCACGAAAGAAGCTGAAAGTTGAGAAAGTGAATGAAGTTCAAAGTAAGAGTAGAGTTGCCGTGGGAAAAGAACTTTCAGATGCAATGAGTTTAATGGAGGGAAAACTCACAGATACCTACTCATGTAATGTCAGAGAGCCTGTCACACCACTCGTTTCTTGTCTCAGTATTTTTATACATATGCAGGTGAAGTTGTGATATTATACATGTAATAACCTAGCAACAACATAAACGTCATTGCATCGGTGAAACATTTCAAAAGGCTACAGGGTGCTTCATGATTCATTTGATTGAAAGTGGGTTTCTGCATCAGTTCTGCTCTGATAATATGATTCAATCAAACCTTTGGTAGACTGGAAGTCTTGCTTTAAAGCTTTAAACAGAGCACAGCAATGTTTAAATCCTGATATTCCCCTTTAATGTGTTCATGTTTACACTTTTGCTCATCAAAGACATCAGAAAAACAAAACAAAGCAAGGAAGACAAAGAATGATGTTAATAGAATTTTATAGCTCTTTTTCTTTTGTAGTAGTTACAGCAAACAACTGCAGAGAGACAACAAACACTGGAAATAATGTGAACATGTATTATTTAGTGAGAAATTCCTAGTATCAAAGATGAGGAAAGCAGATTTATTTATGTAAAACATTTTTAAAGTTTTCAATGAAAATATGTTTGCCTATTTGGTAGACGGTTCAACAATCATCTTCCATTGCTGCTAGAACAGAGGTCCAAACTTTTGGGGCACCAGAGACCGGTTCCATGGAGAAAGGTTTTTCTGGGGACCAAAGGGGGCATGATTTGATGTGTTGCCTGCATCCCATAGATGGGGCTTTGCTCGTTTTCATGGTCCAGTTGCTGGCATGCCATGGACAGGTGCATATAACAGGGGTTGGAGACTCTTGTGCTATAATATGCACATGAAAGTTTTGTACCTGTCTGATAAATATTGTGAATTAATGTAAAAGCTACATGCATTTCATTTATATTGTTCAATCATTTGAACAGCAAAGCCCCCACAGAATTTCTCCGTAACATCTGTGAACAGGTAATAGGGAAGACAGCTTCATCCATTTTTCTCTTGGGGAAAGCAAATATATTGATCAATCTTTGTTGACAAAACAATTCTGATTGCCTGGTACAACTGTACAAATGCAAGCATGGATGGCAGCCACAATCCCATGATGGTTCTCAACCTGTGGATTTGTATCTCAGGTGTGGCTTAGGGGCAGTCTAGGTAAACATATGATAAAACATTAAAAGTCAAGTCAAGTCATCTAGGCTTTATTATCATTTCAACAATATACAGTACAGTACACGGTGAAACGAAACGTTTCCCCAGGACCAAGGTGCTACAAAAGTTTCCTAAAGGTGTGCTTAAGGAATTCCAGAAAGGAGATGAATTGATTGACAAGCAACACTCAAAATGTCTCAATGGAGCTTTTATTTTCATGTTTTCACATCAACTGAACTTGCACAAATGGTCTGATAACAGGGGTGTAAAAGGGTCATGAAACTTAGCAGACTGTCTGATGGCAGTAGAATACACCCACCATCATCTTCCTTGGTAGGTTGACAACTTATGGCAAAGTGCATGTCTGTATATGTTCCAGCTCTGGGTAGTCCTTGACTTACAACAGTTCATTTAGTGACAGTTCAAAGTTACGACACTGAAAAAAGTGACCGATGACCATTTTTCACACTTAGCACATGCATCTTCCTCACAATCACAGGATCAAAATTCGGATGATTGACAACTACTTCTTATTTATGACAGGTTGCAGTGTGCCGGGGTCCCGTGTTCCCCTTTTGTGACCTTCTGACAAGCAAAATCAAGGGGGAACCCAGGTTCACTTTTAACAACCGGGTTACTAATTTAACGAGTGCAGCAACTCATGTAACAACTGGGGCGAAAAAAAGCCACAAAAGGGGCCAATCGCCCTTTACAAACGTTTTCACTTAGCAACCCTTAAAGTGTTGTTTAATGTTGTTGGCGATCTCAACGGGGGGGGGGGGGTCGTAACATGAGGACCACCTGTACCCCAGACAATGTGCAATTTCTCACTCCTGTTACTTCCTCCTGGTGGACAATCCAATCTTGGATGAAATTCCTGGAAAATGGAACTGAAGGGCAGTCTGGCAGGAGAGAAAGATAGCTGCTTATGCGAAGAGGGGGGGGGGGACGGGACCCTCCAGGCAAGGTAGAGGTGGATCATGGGGGTGGGGTAGGGGGTTTGCAAGAGAGGATGGGCAGGGAAGGGGGTCACCAAGGGTCGACGGGGGGAAGAAGTGAGATCTGGCCCTGGAAAGGGGGGGGGAGGCAGGTGGGCAGGCGAAGGGGGCGGCGCTGCCCTCTCCTTCCCTAACCCACCGGGCTCTTCGGTCCGGTCCCGCTGCTGGCGGCTTTCTCTCGCTCGACCTGATGGTGCGCGGGGCGGCCGAGATGAACGGGCTGGAGGTCCAGCCGCAGCTCAGCACTCGCGATCTCCTGGACGCGGCGGCCGCTTTCTGCGACACCCGCAGCCTCTTCCCGACCTCGCAGGCGCCCAAAGTCCCGCATCGCAGCGGCTACGGCCTGGGCGATTCCGGCGGCGGCGGCGGCGGCGGCCCTTATCTGTGGCTCAATGGGGCGCCCAGCTCTTACCTGGACGGTCCCAACGGCGCGTCCGTCCCTTTCGTCCCCTCGGCGGCTTACGGGACGGGCGCCCGGCAGCTGCTGGCCGCCCAGGCGACGGCGGGACCCTCCGAGCTCAGCTGGCTGTCCCTGACCGGCCACCAGCAGGACTTCTTCAAACTGGTGCGGCCGCCCTACTCCTACTCGGCGCTGATCGCCATGGCCATCCAGAGCGCGCCGGCCAAGAGGCTGACCTTGAACCAGATCTATCAGTACGTGGCCGGCAACTTCCCTTTCTACAAGAAGAGCAAAGCCGGCTGGCAGAACTCCATCCGACACAACCTCTCGCTCAACGACTGCTTCAAGAAGGTGCCCAGGCTCCAGGACGACCCAGGTAGGCGAGGCCGGGGCAACGGCTCCGCTCTTGGAACTGGCTATGGAGATTCTCAGCCATCCGGGTCATCGGTTCTCCCAAAGGTGCCGTTTTGGGACTTTCTGGTTTTTCTTTGAAGACCTTTTTTGCTTCTCATCCAAGAAGCTTCTCTAGTTTAGGTGCTCAAAGGAAAAAGAAAAGCTGGAAAAGCTTCTTGGATGAGAAGCAAAAAAGGTCTTCAAAGAAAAACCAGGAATTCCAGTTGTCTCTTGAAAAAGCACCTTTGGGGGCCCCTGGAACTCTTTCCCACCTTCTCTGTCTGAGAGGCATGGAAAACATTTGGGTGTTTGACTGTCCTTTTCACACTTGTCACAGGGAACTTAAGAGAGTTGTAGCCTCAGGAGTTTGTTTCCTTGGAAATACATCTGGCCACCTACATGTCTATGGAGATTCTCAGCCATCCAGGTCATGGTTTGTCCCAAAGGTGCTTTTCCAAAAGGCAACTGGAGCTTTTTTTTTCCTTGAACACATTTGGCTTCTCATCCAAGAAGCTCTTATAGCTTCCCAATTCTCTTCAAATGTATAGAAAATATTGCAATAGTCCGACCATGAAATGACCAGGGTCTGGATGACTGAGTGCAGGGACTTTTATCCAGGAAAGGCCACAACTGGCGCACAATTTGAAGTTGCGCAAAGGCTCTCCTGTGGCAGGACTCGTGAATCCAGGAGAACCCCTAACTTTAGAGAAAGGGCCTGTATATAAACTTAGCTTTTACAGCAGAGTAAAAATAACGATGCACCTTCTGAAGCACTTTTGAAGCTCTCGACCTGATTTGTGTGCTGCAAATGTAGCGGATATCCCAAACTGATACGATGAATGTGTATGTCACCATAAGCATTATATTCTAGACAAGGGAATGTAACTTGCCTGCTTGCAGTGCAATCTTACACCTGTCCACCTAAGCCTGTTTTAATTAAGGGTGCTTTCTCTTGAGTTAACTGTGGATTAGATACTAGCAGCCGAGAATGTAAATATTGCTTGCTCGGTTTCTGCCTCGCTCTTTCTCCAACCCTCCTCGCAGCCACTGATGGTTCCTCCAAGGACATGTTAAGTTTATCTTATGCCACTAATGTGAACTATGCAATCAAAGGGTCATTTTGAGTGGTCATCTCAGCTTATAATGTCACTTGATCCATTGCTACGGTGATAGAAAATCTGTCTCCGTTAGTGATTTGTCACCGCAGCCATGCTAGGTGAGAGTATAAATAACAAGTGAGAAAATGGTCCAAGTGTAATGCCATGACTAAAACTCCCATGAATCAGAAAGTCCCAGACTTGAATGTCAGCTCTGCCATGAATTCTCAAGACAATGTTAGGTGTTGCCTGCTCCACTTCCTTTGTCTTGTGTCCTCCAATTACTTTTTTAATTTTAGAATTTTTTAATTATTTTTTTTCCATTTTAGAACCATTTGCTCTATTTAAGTGACTCGGTTTCTAGATAGTTTGTGTGTCTCTGTGAAAAACCACATGTTCTTCATCGATTCCTAGGTAAAGGGAATTACTGGACCCTGGATCCCAATTGTGAGAAGATGTTTGATAATGGCAACTTCAGAAGGAAGAGGAAGAGACGGTCTGATGCAGCCAGTGGGCCTGGAGCCCACAACAAAGTGGAGGACAAAACTACCAGTTGTCTTGTTCAGCCGAGACCTGAACCTTGCAGCTTGGGCTCTGGTGAGCTGCAGTGCCCTCTGGGATCTAGGAATGACTGCAAATCTCCCAGCCTGGACTCTAGCCACTGTTTTTCCACCTTCGTCTCGACCATGAATGTTATGGCCCATGGCCGGAACGGTTTCCCTAGGCAGCTTTCTGGTGGGCCGGTATCCGAATTCACACCTGGGAGGCAGAATGGGCCCAATTTGAACTCCTGCTCTCCTTCAAATGGCATCCCAGCTTCAGCATTTGAACTCAGTTCCCAGTCCCACTCCAGGATGAATTACTATGCAGGTGTTGGTGGGCAGTCGAGCTGGCTCAACAGCCCTGTCCTGAGCACCTTCAGTGTGAACAATCTGATTTATAGCAGAGAAGGGACAGAAGTTTAAAATGATGCTGAAATGGTAGTGTTCCTCATTAGCCCCAGAAGCAACTGTGGGTCAGTATCTAGTCAGGTTGCCTTATGGAGGCAGCCTTCAGCAATTTCAGGCCCGTTTGGTTGATTAAATGCCATCAAGTCTTGACTCTCAGCGACCATACAGATTTTACTCCATGGAGATCTGTTCCTAGCATGATTTTTAAATGGTGAACTCATTACCAATGTAATTGTGTCTGTCCACCTTACTGCTGGTTATCCTAGACTTCTCTTTCTCCTCCCCAGAAAGTTAGGTCTTCATATAACATGTCCAAAATAGGATAATTTGAACCTGGCCATTTTTGTCTTAACCTCTTTAAATCTGATATAAGATCTGCTTTTTTTAAAAAAAAAATAGAAGCATTTTTTATTTTTCCAATATAACTTGCACAAAGGATACAATAAAACCAGTATAACATTTCATTTCCA
>JAEANM010007846.1:0-17426 GCA_017656035.1 Myanophis thanlyinensis | reverse complement strand
ATATAAACTAACAACTATCTGTTATAATAGATACATTGTACTTCAGGTTGCAATACTGAGCAAATAAAGTAAAATAAATTATTCCTTATAAAAATAATACTTAAATATTTAGGAATTATTATTCAAGACAAGATTAAACACTTAAATAATATATACAGGTTTTCTATCTAGGATTAAAATATTCATATTTATTGTTTCCTCTTAAAGAATTATACTGTCCCAATATAGTATAAAATAGACTAAAAGCATCAAAAAAATAAAATTACATCCTCATTTTTCATTTGATTCATGAAACAGACATTTAGTGAGGTAACCACTACTCTGTTAGACCAAAAAACAGAAAGTGCTCTATAATACTTCAAAAATTTATTATGACATAAATCCAAGATTCCCAATGCTTCTTGGATTGATGATTGTGTTCCATTTTTGAATGGCATATCAGGACCAGGAGATATAACCAGCAGGAGATATAAAAAATGTAGGCAAGGTTAAGAGAGAAAATTGTATTTAATTTACATTACATTAGAATCTAATTTGTATTAAATTAAATTAAAAAAAATTCTCATGCATTTTCCTTTTCCTCCACATTAATAAGACAATTTAATGGCAACATTTTTAAAGGGCTTTTAGTCACGCCCTAGGCTGAAACTCTAGTTATGAACTCTAGTAAAAGAAAAATTGTGTATTTCAAGGTTGACATGAGGGGTCCTTGGTGGTCTCTGAGCTTGCTTGTTTTTTTGCAGATGTTTCATTACCCAAAGATCACTGCTTGTGTAATGAAACTTCTGCAAAAAAAGAAGTAAGCTCACAGAGCACTAAGGTTATTAGTGTTATTAGTTACTAGTTATCTACTCTGCTATAAAAGCTCACCTTACTCTTAAAAACGTCACAAGACACTTGCTTTTGTTCAAGTGATGATAATTTTATTAGAGGGATTTCTGACTCATCATTTGGGGACTTGTGTTAATAGAGACTTTTAGTTTGGTTTACTAAGATGAACCAAACCTTGTAACTTTTTAATTTTCATTTTAATTAATAATATAATATAATTAATACAATTAATTATATTGATTAATATTTCACTAAATCACCATCTATATTAATTGGACTTTTTTCATGTAAGTGTTTTATAATATTCAATTATAGATTTGATTATGGTGGCAATTCTTTATCAACCGTTTTATTGGTTTTTTTCAACGAAGTTGGAATAATTTTGGTAGTTGAGTTTTTAAAGGAAAAAATTAACTAGAATATAGGTTTAGATGTAATTGTTTTATTGAAATTCTGTGTGACATTAAATAAACATAATTTATTTGGATATTTAATTATGATCAACGAATCAGTGAATCTGTTATTAAATTCAAAGTACTTTCCTTGAATTCTTAGAAACTAGGCTAAATTATCAAGTAATATAAATGACTAGCTCTTATTAAAATAAATACAATTTAGAACATATACCACATGGATATTAATGTGTCATATAGCCATTACCCTAAACGCTCCTTTGACATAATTGCAAAATTCTCTAAGGATAAATGCTCGACCTATTAATATTAACTGGTACTGATTCTATAATTTTGTATCCTAAGGCCATCACCCAATTCACCTATTTGATTTGACTCTGTGCATTCCATAGGTAAAGCTGTCGGGAAGATTACTGAAGTTAAGCCCACCCCAAAGAGTCAGCCCGTTGAGTCTCTTGATCCTGGAACTGCAAATACAATTCGACTAATGACTAAGAATTGGGTTGATAATAATAGCATTTCTGCAGATGTAATTGAGACCAGGGGGAGAGGTGAGAAATTCTTAAGGCCTCTGAGATGACCATGATTCTCACAAAAACAAAACTTTAGCAACTGCGTATTAAGATTATATACTGCGTACTTGTAACATGAAACAGTTATATATTCAGAAATTACTACACCTATTATAATTGGATTTTTATTGTTGATTTCAACAGAAAAAAAGTAGTTTCCCAGTTCATAATCATCAAACATCCCAATTTTCAGAAGTACTGTTCGGGCTAAACCTGGTACAGGAAAGGACTTCTCTTAATATGTTGAATATCAAACTGACAATTGCAAATTATCTTTGCAATAAATGTTAGTATGAATGTAATCCCACCAGAAGGGTTTTTTTTTGTTAACCTTTAGTAGCAAATTTCCATTAATAATTCCAAATCTATATATGCAGAAAAAAAATAAAGCGTAATTAGAACTACTATGCTTGGACTGCAAAACTTAATAAAACCACTGGGTGGCAGCAAAGAGTTAATTATCTGTACAATTTTCTGCAATCAAGGCTTATTTAGATTTTTGCAACCCAAGTGGGATAACTCTTAGATAAATTGACATAAAGTTGTTCCAGCATTTTACTGTTCTAAACAGAAAATCGTTGTGCAAATAATGTTTGCATACCAGGAATATGTTGTTTCTCAGTTTCTGCAAGTCCTGTTGGCCAAAATGAATTTTTTTGTGAGAGATTAAAATAATAAAAAGAGGGAAAATATTTCTCCCAACACAATTCTGGAGTGAAAAGTGGGTAGCAGGCCAATATGTTAGATTTCTGATTGGGTCTTCATTTTTCTCCAAAGACTCAGCCTTTGGCTTTAAACATTATCCTATATCAGTGGAACATGTAGTTTGCAATTCCTTTGTGCTTGGCTAGTTCTTTATCCAAGACACATTATTTCTAATTCTGGGTTATGCTGCTGATGTCCCATTAGGGCACACTACTCTTCAAAATTCTCCAATTCCTCTGCTTTGGTAGCTCCTGTTAAGGAATTACCTTTATTGTATAATCTCCTGCAGAACTTGAACTACTATAGGTAAGCCTGATACTCCATTTTTGTTCTATAATCTAAATTTAAAATTCAGCTGCAAAAATGAAACCAGTTCAAAAAGGCCAGTTTGTATTGCTTAGATATTAATTACCTTGCCAGTCCCTTTCTTCTTGCACTTTATATACAATAAGCTATGCATTTGCCTCTATTCTACACACTTTTTAACCCTCTCTTACTTTTGCATGACAAGCTGGTTTAAGTAGTGTGTTCCTGTTTGCTTAATTAAAATCTGAAGCAAAATGTTTTAAAACTTAATAAGGTGTCTTGCAGACTTGGTTGTAATATAAATATTCATTGCCCTGCCCCAATGCAGACTGCTAGTCCCTGATAATCAGTTCTAAAACATTCTTTAAAAATATCAATTTTTTATTTTTTTATACCTCCAATCTTTATTTTTTTCCATTCAAAGCTTACACTGGCATTTATGAACGAATCTCTACGCAAGGTTGGTTTATTGGACTTATGGGTGCCATCGCTTTGCTCACCTTACTGTTGCTTACTATCTGCTTTGTTAAAAGGAACAAAGGAGGAAAATATTCAGGTAAGGAAAAGTGTGTTCTCCAAAATTGAATATACTTTTATAATGATGTACAAGCCTTTCCTGGGTTATCACAAAATTAGAGTTTTCAGTCTCCTTGGGGATCAGAAAGTTACATAAACGCCACAATCCACAGCAACCAGTCATGCTCCCCATGTTATCAAGAGCTGATAACAGTCCTTTGGGAGCTTCAAAGAAATTACCTCTTGCTATCCTTTATGAAGATAAAAAAGCTTCTTTCTATGGAGAAAATGCAGTAAGGTAGCATAGAAATGACCAGACTACCAATTCTGTTTTAAGTTAGAATCGGCTGAAAGAAAACAGGATCCTTTCTAAAATAGAGCCGTACTTGAAAAAAAAAAAGGGGAAATCTCCAGAAACACATGCACAACTATTCAGAAATTTCTATTTCATAATGTCAGCTAATTGCCTGAACAGCCAGTAAAGTAATGTCATCTTTGAGAATAGCATTACCTAAATGAACAAAAATGTATACTGCATAGTCAGAACTTCTATTTTTTGAAAAATAAAGATCCTGTCAAGAAAGTTGTCACTTTATCATTTTAAATTTAAGATGTATGCATGTATGCATGTATGTATTTATGTATGTATTTACTTAACTAACCTATGATACTTATTTAACTTGTAGAATTGTAGAGCTGGAAGGGGCCTTGGAGGTCTTCTAGTCCAGGGGTCTCCAATCTTGGCAACTTTAAGACTTGTGGACTTCAACGCCCAGAATTCCAAGCTTTTCTGACTGAGGAATTCTGGCAGTTGAAGTCTACAAGTCTTAAAGTTGCCAAGGTTGGAGACCTCTGTTCTAGTCCAACCCCCTTCTTCCCCCCCCCCTTTTTTTTTTTTGCAAACCTCCTATATACAGGTAGGTTGTATGTGCCTTCTTCAATCTCCTGCAAGGTACTACAAGGTTAGATTTCTCCTCAGTACCTTAGCTATTCCTAACACTGTCTGTCTCTTCCAGACAGAGAGCTCTGATATTATTTCTGGGATCTGCTGCAGTCATTATCCCAGCTTAAGAGTCACTGGACGATGTAGCTATATAGATTCTAGTTATAATTGTATTTGATTGATTAAGGCATAGATTTCTAGAAGTTCCAGCCATATTGTTTCACAGTCTGGTCTTTTTCAATGTTGTATTAACTATCTCATGGCTCAAGATAATTACTCCTTCCCCAGGCTCACCAGTTGCATGACTACTGGTTTCAAGGCCAAAACTGTGATTCCCTCCACCTCCATCCAAAGGTGGAGCTGGGGCAAGGCTAGAGAACCAAAGATCCAAAGAACATGAAGCCATGTCAATAGAAATGCCACAAATAAGGCAGTTGTAATATAAAACAGCAAATCACATTGGCTAATTTGCTTCCCAAATTTACATAATTTAGGAAATTGGGAATGCATGGCCAAGTGAGCTAACTTCATCTAAACTAAATTAATCAATTGCAATTCAATTACAGGTATTAACAACATAATGCTATTGTAAATAATTTAGCACTTGCAACAAAGATGATGAGGGGATTGGAGACTCAAACATATGAAAAATGGTTGCAGGAACTGGGAATGGCTAGTATAGTGAAGGGAAGGACCAGGGGTGATATAATTGCAGCATTCCAATATTTGAGGGATTATCACAGAGAGAAGGCACCTGAAGGCCACACACAAAAAAAAATGAATGGAAACTAATCAAGGAGAGATTCAACATAGAAATAAGGAGAATTTTTTTGACTGTGAGATCAATCAACCAATGGAACAGCTTGCCTTCAAAAGTTGTGGGAGTTTCATCACTGGAAATTTTCAAACCACTTGTCAGGGGATGTACCATAATGGCAAACCTATGGCACAGGTGCCACAGGTGGCACACAGAGCCATCTTGCTGGGCACACAAGCTGTTTACTAACTTACCTCCATGTGAGCATGCACATGAAATAGTGCATGTACGCATGCACGATTGCAGAGACCCAGCTGGTCTTTGGAGCTCTCCTGCGCATGCGCATGCACATGCAATTGCTCACGTGTACATGTGTGCATGCATTTCACGTGCAAAAGCTGCATGCATGCGCAGATGGTGCAGTTGCACATGCAGCGCATATGGAGGAGCCACACACAAGTGCAGATGGCATGCACAAAGTGCATATTTTTTGGCACTCGGTAAGTAAAAGATTCACCACCATTGGTATAGGGTCTCTTACTTGAGCATGAGGTTGGATTAGATGATTTCCTACATCCCTTCCAACTCTGTATTCTGTTAGTACAAAAGCTTTAAGTGATGGTTATCATCATCATCATCTGGTGTTGTTAGAGAAAGAGACCGCAGTGCTATTGCAGAGTAGTAGTTTGGCTTGTGCTGTTATAGGACATGCTTGTGCTCTTTCCAAGGTGTGCCACGGGAGGATGATCTGGGTTTGCACCAGAGAGAAAGACAGGCAGCTCTTCCTAAAGTATTACCCAAGACCCCTCCCTTCCTGGAGCTGCTTGAAGATGTCCAGTGTAATCAGGAAGGTTCATAGCCATCAAGAATCTGACTGCCTACACAGGACACCAGCTTGTCTCCCTATCGAACTTCTACCTATCTATATATTTGCTTAGAATATTCTTTCAAGCTCTTAGATGGACAGAAGCTGAGGCGAGTGACAGGAGTTCACTCTGCCACACAGTGCTTGGTCTTGAACTGCTGGAGCTGAGACCATCTCCAGCATCATTAAGCCACTGAATTATCACACCTCTTTTAAAAGATGGTCGGACAATAGGATAATTAGTTTTAAGTAGAGTGTTTTGTGTCATATTAAATGAAAGCAAATGCCTAAAAATACCCAAATAAGAGACTTTTTTTTTTATGTATGTGCAGTAAAAGAAAAAGAGGACCTGCATCCAGATCCTGAAGGCCAGTCCATAAAAGATGAAATATTTGGTGAATATAGGTTAGTGAGAAATATCCTTCATTGCAATGTTTGGGGTAAATAATGATCTGGTAAGATATTCTAATAATATTGCAAGCAATAATACTTTCCTATTGCCAAATAAATTTTCAAGGGGATGATATGAAATATTATATAGAGCACTTTAGTGGAATGAATTCCATTTTTATTAGTTTCTTGTGGGTGGTTTTGAAAATATTTTGATAAAATAAGAATAGATTCTTAGGGCATTTGAGGCAGTTATTTCATTAAACAGACAGATTGCGTATCTAAGCTGAAGTGTAATGGAACCCATATGCACGCGGGCATTATTTTTCTGAAAATGCAGAAATAATTCATATAGATCTATATGAGCAGGTGAAGATAAAACTCCTGGCAGTGAGCTGAATTAACCTGCAATATTGCTGCATTCTAACCACTGCACCTCCATGGCTCCTAGATATTCCGCCCCCTTCCCAAAAATGCTAATAAGCCATAAAGTGGCCTGAAATTACTTGTCTGAAGTCCAAGGTTGAAACCATTTTTAAAAGTTTGGGATTGCTTCCTAAAACTTTCATTCTCATTCCCACCTGTAAAAAATAATCCCTGAAAAGGGGGAAAAGTCCAAATTATATTTGGGGAAAAAAAAAACCAGTTTCTTTTTGAAGATTAGATATTTCATGTTATTCCTCGTTTCATACCTGTCTTTTTGTACAATAATCTGCATATTTTTGTGCATCCTTTCTTTAATATACTGCACACTGAGAGAAGTGTGAATTAATTTATATCGGAGATTGAATTTATAAGAGAACCCTGAAATCCAAATGGAATGAATTTCTTTCTCGCTGATCCCTACTAATCTGTTTGTAGAAATTCCTCCAATAAATGAAATTAGCATAATGCAAGCTTTTGCTATAACATTTGCCAGTAGAGTATACTATATTTGCTTGCAATGGATGTCTTCGAGTTTGGAAAAGAATTACCAGCTCTTTGCCTTTAAGTCTGTAATTTACACCATGCATTTCATTTCAGAAGTGAAGCAAATAAATGGAAAAAATATATTTTATACAAGAAAGATATACAGAATATTTTTCTCACTGCTATTTTCAACCCAACCTAAAAGTAACATTAAGCTGTTTATAGATACATCCTCTGTGAATTTATTCAATCCCCTTTTAGACACATCCAAGATTTGGATGTAACCCATCTACACTTTAATCATGCACTGTATGAAAAATAGCCTTTTGACTGATCTAATTTTCCCCCCAGTGAGATTCATTGTGTAATTCCAGTGTCATTGCTTTGAAACATGGAGAAAAACCTACCCCATCATATTTATATTAACCTCAATTATGTGTATTCTCAGCTAGCAATCAACATCAAAACACAACTCACCAGAAGTATGATCTTAATTATTCCCCTGGTCCCAATCTGAAAAAAACAGTCTTTAAGAGTTTCCAAAAAATTGAACAGAATTGAGCCAATCAAACCAAGTTTAAAACCCCTGAACTCTTATTACTATATATATGATACGAGGGATTTGATCCCAGTACGCATCACTTTATATGTATTTAATTGACCTGCATTCGTCACTGAGTAAACCATTCACTATCTTTAAAAATACTTTTCTGGAGTATTTTCCTGTTACTTTGGTTTTTCCACTTACAACTCTACTGGTCACCTTACTGATCCTAATAGGAGATTTTGTTCCTGTCAATATTGTTATCAGAAGCTCTAAAACTTCTGAGCCTGTCATTCCAAGGTGGTAATTGGCTTAGAATCAAATGTTTTGGAATATTATATATTTTCACTGTAGATGTACTTCTATCAGAAGTCCTAAAACCTCTGAGCCTCTCACTCCAAGGTGGTAATTGGCTTAGAATCAAATGTCCCTAAATAGAATTTCCAGAATTTCTCTTTTCCTAATTTTCTCTGTATGATCAAATGTGCCCTTCTGCTCCTCACAAGTGTTTTTTTCTCTTTTCAGTGACAGTGATGAAAAGCCGCTCAAAGGAAGCTTGCGGTCTCTTAACATGGACATTAAAGGTGCAGAAAGTGCTGATAGCTTAGTGGATTATGGAGAGGGGGACCACAGGATGTTCAACGAAGACGGTTCATTTATTGGCGCTTACGCTGGATGTAAAGAAAAAGCCTCGGTTGAAAGCATTGGGAGTTCTACAGCAACCTTTCCTCTCCATGCATAAAATATTAGCATGAATTATTCATTTCAGATCACCGTATTTATCTTTACTTCTCATCAAATATTATACAAGGCAGAAATAGGCTGCAGAAAAGTTAAAGCCCTGGACCTGCAGCAGGTACAGAAACAGGAAGATGGCTTAAAAAGCTGTTTTGTTTTTTTTAAACTTACTCTTTTTTCAAAACACGGACATTTTCATTAAAAAAAAATATGACTCCGAACTAAAGTTTCATCATACACATGTCATTTAGTCTGTCCAAAACCCATACCTTCTTCAGTGTTATACAACCCAGTTTTATAAACATCTCTAACTGGAACAACAGTCAAAGAGTTGACATTAAATGAGTACCTGCTACAACTCTATCTTGGATCTGGGTCTAGAATGTTATAACCAAATATTATGGCAAGAAGGTTAGGCTGGCATGACTGACACTGTGCCAGGCCAATGGTGCTGGAAAGCTTCAGAAGCCAAGTAGTTCCTTATGTCTCTACAGTATCATTTTTCTTGGTCAGTTCTGTGTTGCACAAGGATACAGTGCTAAGCCAACGCATCATGTCTGGCAATAGTCATTTTTGCTGATGTGCTTATTCGGCGATAATAGTACATTATCTTTCTGTTGGGAATAACAGATGGTGTGATATATCCTACTGCATGTACTGAATTTCTGTACACCTTCTTGTTATGTTGTAACTAGTAGCAATGGGCCCTAGGTTAGCATTTCCACTTTCTTACACATTTCTGCTTCTCTGTGTATGTTTCAAAACTCATTTCGTACTAATCCCATATTTTCGGTGTTACAGGGATCTCTCCAGGCAAAAAAAATGTGTAGCAGCAAACAAAAATATTAGCTAGTGATAATAGTGCAAAGAGTGCACTCCGCGGAATGTCTTATTTTGAAAAGATATGGAAAATGTGCCAGTGATATGAGAATTTGTATTCTGTACAGATAGCAAGGCCTTCAAATATAGCATGGTTAGATGATATTTTATGTTTTGCCCACTAGCTGGCACCCTTTCTTTATGCAAGCAAATTCAAAACTTTCTTTGGGTTTTGGAAAGGATATGGCTCTTTCAAAATTGTGGAGTTTTACTCAATCCAAACAAAGGGGGGGGGGGGGACAAGAAAGAGCTGGCTTTTAAAGGAAATAGGATTTTTCATCACTTCATATTTGAATGCCCACATACCTTTTCCGAATGTTTGCATATATTAAGTTTATACTGATACTTTCAGAGGAAGTCATGCTAATTTTTATTTTGTCAAGGTGCAATGGCAGCATGTCATTTTGGAGCTCGGTGGCAATTTAATTCTTCCCAGGAAGTTACATTTATGTGGATACAATTCATTTTACAATTCTGAAAACTTATTCAGAAACATTTCTGAATCTCCAGCTATGAATATTGTGTTTTACTTGTTAAATCAAAGCAAATACGATTATTGAAAATACTTCCTATCAATGCTTTTTCAGTCCCTTTGAATAGAATTACTACCCAAAGTTTAAACTTTTCTGGTGTACATTACATAAAGGAAGACATATTCATTATAACAATATAGATACTACACAAAAGTATCTTATGGAATAATATACTTTCCCATTTTGTTATAATATGTTATTTGCCTTGTTACTCAACTCTCTCTCTTACCTTGGCAGACTTTTACATGCCCATTTTGTTAATTTTGAAGCATGCAGATTATATATTATTTACATTATTCATTGTTCCTTTTTCTCAACCCCAAATGACAAGGATGCAACTTCAACTCAGATCCATTCATTTTGGCTAGGACTTAATATTTGGGAAATGTCAAACAGCATGTTATATAGAAAGTAACCATGGTCTGTTCATCAGAATCCTAATTACTTATTGGAACATTTGGACCCAGCACTATGTAAAAAGATAATTTCAGCTCTTAGTCCATACAAATGGTTGCTAGGCAAGATACCACTGCTCAAGTAGTTAGGTGCTAATACAGTCTTTTATAAACTGTATAAACTTAATGTGTATCAAAGGAACTTGTTTTCTTCTCTTTGTGGCTTTGGTAGTAATAGGTAAAAGTACTTCTTGGAGACAAAGTAGTCCTATTATCACCTTCCATCTTTGCAAACTCCACTAAAATTAACCATTTTGCTTCCAAAGTTTCAAGGCATGGCAGAATTTCAAGAGGCCATTTCCAACTCCAACTTGATTTGAAATATAATTTCCCTACCTTTTTTTTTTTAGAAAAAAAAAAAAGCTGCTAACAGAAAGAGCAACTCTCCTTTGAGTCAGAGTTGACACTGGAGACAAACCTGAGCATCCATTTCCAGTCCCTCTTCTTCAACTGCTGTTTTTATACTTTCCTGGATTTCCATACGAAAGGGTTAAAACAGCAAGAGGTAGAAATATCAGAGAAGGATGACCTAGAACATCTCATTTGAAGAGTACTTCTGAAGGTTTCTTCCTTGACATCTTTTTTTTTTAATATAATTGAACCAGAAGTTGCAGTGTCACAATTTGCTAGTAGGATGATCCTCCTTTAAAATAACTCCTTGCTATATATGGAGATTTGTTGAAAGAATTGATCAGATTTATATTCCTTAGAATCACAACATCTCTCCATTTTTTTTTATAAAATCCAGCCTAGGAAGTCATCTTATAACAAGAGTGTTCCTGGATGAACTGAGAATAAAGGAAAGAGAATGAACAATTCACTGTGGCTAGTCAACTCGTCATCAGACAGATATTTCTGTTTCTGATACTTCCATAGGCAATCGTTTTTTTTTAAATAAATAGAATTTCTTTTCAGTTGTGAGGAAGTCTAAACATGGCATTTTGTGCCAAATCAGTAGTATTGCAGCTACCTTGCATTTTTTTTTCTTATTATGTGATAATGGACTGTTTGTCTATTTCAGATGTACATGGATATTAGATGTTTAACATTTCATAGTCTGAGGAGATATTATTCCAGTGGACTGTGAAAAACCTACCAGTGAACCTTTAGCTTCAGAAGTAGCATGAAGGATTTCTGAAGAAAAGTGTTTTCTTAAGAAACAATGTTAATTGATACATATACAGAGTCACACACAAATATACACCAACATCTACACTAGGAGCAAAGACCATTCAGGACATTGTATTAGTCAACACCTGAAAAATGACGGTATCTATGAACCTGTGAAAGAACTGTTTTCTGACAGACCTACAGCATTCTCTTTTATTTTTCACTAAATTTCTTTTACCTATAGCAATTTCTCCTTCCGAAGATATAGACTTTAATATGAGAGCTCCCCGCTTTTAAACCATGCAATGAAAAGTACAATCTAGATTTTAAAGTCTGCATTGGATTCTTAAATGGATGCTCCTGAGACATTAATAGTTTTATCCCAAAAGGAATATCATATTTGAATTGATTATTTCTAACATGAAATATCTTCCATATTCCTGCAGAAGTAATTAGTTACGCTGTTTGGGAAAGAGAAAGGTGAAAAAAGTTTATACTATAATTTTAATTGCTCACACCAGGATATGTATTTTGATTTCAGCAGAGATGCTTCATTTTTCCATTAATATGAATTTTTAGATGACAGCAATATGATCATAAAATGGGAATAATGCCAAGGCTTTTTGTCAACATGGAACAGAAAAAGTCTAATAATATTTGCCACTTTATAAACTGAGTTGATAAATTGTATGTCAGGAATTTGAACACACATTCTAATTTCTTTGGCTCGAATGATTTCTTGAGGTACCTCTGAAGGAGGATCTGTTAAAAAAAACAAAGGTCAAGTCTAGTTTAGGTCTAGTTTACAGCCCAAACCATCAAGTTATGATAGTTGGCACTGTAAGCAACCAAGCTGTACTATTTCCTGGCATAGCAGAAAATATGACTAGCTACTGCTCTGTCTATCAACAATTTAGTTTGCACTGACCTCTGATCTTGTAATCAATTAAAGAGAATCACTTCAAAGACTGTAGGAAGTATGTGTAATATGCCACCAGAAGATCTAATAGATAAGTTCTATGTCTACAACTCTGTAAACTTACCAGGGAAGAAATCCTATTTCATGTAATTTGGATTATGTTTCAGTAGACAGATGGCAGATAAACATAAGATATTATTTAAAAGTTACAATGACAGATCTGAGAAATGATTGGAAGACAGAAAAAAAACCCCAAGCAATTTGTCAATGAGGCAAGGGTATGCTGCCAATCATACTAGTGGTGACCTAAAAGCTTTGAGTTAGTATGTCTGCAGAATGTGGGAAAATCTAAAGATAAAACAGGAACTAAAGCACTATACAAACTAGAGGTTGGGTAAGCTTTCTACTGCAATCCCAAACGTCAAGAGGTGGCCTAAGCCCACCCTGGACACTTCTATAAAGTTATATAACTACATGGTGATAAAGTAGTAGCAATAGTAATAGCTCTCATTGCCTCATATCAGTCACTTGTGACATTTATCATTCATAGCATTGAATCTTCTCATTCAGTGATCTGTTCAGATCTAAAGCAGGGGTGTCAAACTCAAGGCCTGGTGGCCAGATCTGGCCCACAAGGTTTTTAGATCTGGCCTGCATAGCTACTCTGGAAACAGCAAAGGATTGGCCCGCAGTGTCTCTGGCAGTGAAAATGGAGCCTGGTAGGGCTGTGTGTGGCCCTCCCAACCTCTTTTTTTGCTGGCAGAGGGTAGCAGAAGGCTGTCACAGCTGAAATGTAGCTTGGGATCCTGTTTTCACTGGCAGAGTGCTTGGACCACCACAGGCGTCCTTGACATGAGTGATGTTGAGCTAGCCACATGCACACTGGCCATGCCCACCCTGGCCCCACAAGATCAAACACAGCCCTGATGTGGCCCTCAATGAAATCCAGTTTGACACCCCTGATCTAAAAGAGCAACCAGCCGCATGTTCAGTTTCCACTATTTGCACTGACATTGATTTGTTAGTCTAACCTAGACTTTCTCAATCTGGGCAGCTTGAAGATTTGTGGACTTTAAGGCTGGATGAAGAATTCTGAGAGTTGAAGTTCACACATCTTCAAGTTGCCAACATTGAGAAACATTGGTCTAACCTAATATAGGTTTGTGAGTGAAGTTGCCAAATTTACATACACAGTAACACCAGATCAATCCAGGTCTCATTTTAAGGGAAAAATAATCTGTGAATATTACTGCAGATCATTTCAGTCAATTCTTTGCAAGGAATTAGCAAGTGCTCAGAACTTAACCATTTCCTCTACTTTTTCCCATCCTAAATCTCATGGAGTTTCCTGCCTGAACAGGGGGTTGGACTAGAAGAACTTCAAGGTCCCTGCTGATTCTATAATTCTGTTACCCCTTTTCAGTCTGTGGCATGGTATACCAGATACAGCCATAGTTTTAGATAGGAGTAATGTTTAGCTTCCACATAATGAGATCTGGTATTTAAACCATAATTTCTTTTGCTGCATTACTGATAACACATTTGAATAATATGCTTCAAACTTATACTCTACATGGAAAGAAATAGGCTCATTTAATTGAGTTTAAACACTTGGGAATGAGATTCCTGATCCCTTTCATTAAATTAAACAAAAATAAGATACATATTACAGGAAAAATCTATTCTTATGCTGATAAAACTTCTATTGATTTAGCAGAAAAGCCAACATTTACTAATCGGAACATCAAACCCTTCCCACCTTCCAAATTAAATATTTAATTTAAAATTGTCAGTCCTACCAAACTCTACTGAATAAGTGGGACTTACTCCTTATTGCATACCAGTGTCCTGGTAATCTGCCTTTCCAAATATTAAATAGCTTGTTTACATGTTAGCACCATTCATAACCTATCAAGTATTCATCTTTGTAATCTTAGATAAATTTCAGCTTTTGCACAGAATTGGTCAGAGCCAAAGCATTTTTTTTAAATGTTACTTCATGGAAGAAAAATAAACATGGAACATGAGTACTAGGTTCTGGCTATTCCTTTTTGAAATGAATGTCCATGAAAAATTTTTTAAGGCTTAGAAAAATGTGTTTGTATGTAGTTGCTGTTTGTATCATGCCTATGTATATGTATGGTTTTTTAAAAATATTTTCATTCTACATGAATTTCAACTTTGCTAATAAAAGTTTGACTTGATGTAATCTTCACAAGCCTAAATTGAAATGAAAGAATATTCTTGTTTCCTTTTGCCATACAAATCATGAGAGAAGAAGGGAGGGCAACTGTACTTATTATGTTTCAACAACATAATTCTATTTATGATAAAAGAATCACTGTGTAGAATTTTTCAAGGATTTTTTAGGATGATGTACAGTATCTTCTGAGTTAAACACTGGACTTACAATAGTCAACCATTATGCCTAGAATTTATACTACCTTAAAAATTTATACTACCAGGGAATTTCATATCTTGATCTAATCCAGATTTTTTGCCTCATAAAGCTACAAGGTTTTTTTTTACCCTAAATCTCAGTGGAAAATAATTTTCATCTCTATAAGCAGGGCAAAAATGTTTTGAATGAACATGGTCAATTAAATGGAAAATATTACAAGAAATGGAAGTAACGGAAGTACAAGTAAATTCAGCAATTGGGTGGATTAAAAAAATCAAAGAGGTAGAATATTTAAACTGGATAGCAAAACAAGAGATTGTTGACAGTTTCCATCAATCACTTTTTTTTTCCATTCTACCTGTAGATCTATTATTCATGTTAGGAATCTATTCATTCAAGTTATCCAATCCTTTACATTACACCAATGGCAACTTTAAGATGTACATAAATTAAACTGCAGAAATCCTCAGCTGGAAATCTTAGAGTTGAAGTCCACACATCTTAGAGTTGTAAAAATTGAAAAACATTGTATTGAACCAATCTGCTAATAACTTTCTTACCTTTCTAATGTAAGCATGTCTCTAATTGTTTGGTGCAAATTCAGATGCATCTTGGAAAGGTACTATACTTTCAGGGAGGATTCAAGGATGCCTGAAATGTTACCATTACTATTCATGATGCATATATGATAAGAAGGAGTAGGGTAACTTTCACAATCATGTGCTCCACTGGTCTGAAAATTGAGATGTTTCTGCCACCTCTAGATACAGAAGGTAGTGTCATTCATTTGAGTTATACAAGCCAAGAGTTGGGTCAGTGAAAGCTAAATTGCAAGGTGAAAGCATAAGTTAGATGTGCCATCTGGGAAGGAAAGGTCCAAAAGAAGGGAATTAGAGAAAAAAAAATCTAGAAGGTTGTTTTTTCAGCAAAGGAATCCAATACATTATAATAAACTATTGAAACATTATAATAAACTGCTAAGAAGACTAAACACAGATTTAAGGAGATACTACAACATGAAGGATGCCTTTTTCCATGACCATAGTATGGTGCTAAGTGTTTTCTACCATAGATCTATTTTTAAGTTGTCCTTAACATTTATAATATTTATAAGTCCTTAATAATTATATAATATTTCCTTTCCCAGCAATCAATTGATTTGCTGAGAGAGAAGGGGGGAGGGAGGGGGGAACAGACAGGCAGGCAGGCAGACAGACTCTGGTCCAAGGTTAGCCAGCTGCCTAAGGCCAGAGTAAAAGTCCTAATCTCCAAGTTTCTAACATGGTACTTTAACCACAAATAATTTAGCAAGTTAAAAACTATTACTTTGTTTTATTCTCATAAAATATGTAATTTTATGCTACCATGTAATAGATTGAGGGAGACATACCCTGATTGTGACCATAACATGGTACACTCTGAGTGGTGCACAATAAAATCAACAATCTACATATATTGTAAAATCAATTAAATTAATTGTTAAGATCCAAAGATACTACAAATGGGAAAATTATTATACATACAACAATGTGAAACCACAGCTGCCAGTTCTTTAGCTGGTATTGGCCTTCATAGACATTGAATTATTCCTAAGAAGCTAGGATTTTCTAAGTTATTGGCATAGTATATACAGGTATGTAACTCTAAACCACACATGTCAAACTCGCCACATCACATTGCTGTCATGTCACATTTCATGACATTTTCCCCATTTGCGGAGCTGGGTGGGTGTGGCCTGTGCATGACACATCTGCCAGTTTGACATCCCTGAGGAGCAATGTGGTAATTTGAAACTGAGAGATGTAAATTTTTGTCAATGTGCAGGTTTTATACTGTCCAATATATTTGATATTGCCAATTTATGCCATAAACTTTCAACATACTATTATGCTTAGTTATACAGTAAGACAGATCTTTAGATTGGATTTGGCATTTTTTAATCCATTTGTTGAGTCTTTCCAAAGACATGGGATAGGCAAGTGCTACTGCTTAATAGTGTTAAAAGTCACAATACATCTTTAACACCATGAAACAAAATTGTCATTTCCACAACTGTCATATTTATATATTTATTTATTTCAGTAACCAACAGATATAAGAGTAGTATACAAATACCAGATTTTATCTGTTTCACTTATTTTTTCTTAACATAATAAACATGTTACGTTTTGAAGTCTTTATCCCATGGGTCAGGTTAACATGCATAAATAAAAGCAGACTTTCATTGCCCTAACATTCAGTTTCAGAAAAGAGATCAAAGAATTAATAACCCCATGACCTAGCAGCAAATAACTCTTTTTTTCCTTGACTTATCACAAATACATTCATAAATGCAATTATGAATTGTTTACTTTCAAGATACTTAAGATGTCATAGTTACAAGGCTGTCTGGAAAGAGACTGTTATTAAAGAAAGTATAGGATTGATGGTGAAAAGATACAGGGAATACCCATTTTTTACTTTGAACAGAAATGGAAAAAGTAAAATTTCATACTTGTGAAAATATGTAGAGTTATCTAGAGACTATTTATTTATTTATTTATTTATTTAAATTTATATACCACCCCTCTCCCAAAAAGGGACTCGGGGCGGTGTACAACCATCTAAAAAACAATAAATTAATAACAATTTAAAAACAAA
>JAEANM010007845.1:0-17426 GCA_017656035.1 Myanophis thanlyinensis | reverse complement strand
GTGTTGTTTCTAGCCTAATCTTTATTGCCCTGCTTACAGAAACTGCCCACCCAGTCACATGACACCCCCCAGCCACGGCCACCAAGCCGCTGCCATAGAACCGGTAATAAAAAAATTGAATTCCACCACTGGGCTAAAACCTTTTTACCAGCAGCCAGTATCTTGAAGGGATGAAGCTGGAGAGGGCTATTTAATGCCAAAACACTCAATATAAGCCTATCTGACAGAAGAGAATCCCAGGCAGTGTAATTTGGGGACAATTGTTCTTTCCTTATATTATATGTACAGAGAATCCAATTTTATTTCTATAGTTACTCCTTATAGAAGCAGTGATCATAATTTCTATCTTAAGAATTATAGTCTTAAAAAGGTACTGACAATTAATTCATCAAATGTCTATATGTAAAATATATTTACACTCATGGCAGTTCAGAAATTGTATCTTTCCTAATAAACATTTATATTTCTTGACAAAAAAGTTGAAGTAATTGTTTTCTAACTTCCGTACAGTTAGCCAATTATTCTTCATTTATGAGGAAATTATGGTAACAGATATTTCCAGTGATAAGCATGTTCTCCAAAATTTCAGTTTCCAAGAATTTAAAAGTAATATTTTTCAAAGCAGCCTAATAGATAAATACTTGTGATTTTAGATAGATACTGTTGACCTTAAATAACCCTTAAAACAGTGGGTTAAAATACAGTTGAATTTGTTCCAAGTCTGCGAAAGTTCAAATGCAAGTTTATTGTGTAACAATTTGGTGCACAAATTTTTCTTATTGCAACAGCTCAATTCTTATAGAGTGTCAACGGATGTTTCCCCTCCTGAATTAGTCACTCATTTTTCAAAGAAAAGCTAAGGGCTTTTTAAAAAAAATATACAATAAAAAGCAGATAGAAAGAGTACTGATGTTTTTGAACTTGGTGTTGGAGATGACTCTTGAGAATACCATGGAGATCCAAGAAAACAACCAAACAGATTATCAAACAAGTCAACCCAGAGTTGTCTATTGGGTCAACTCATGAACTCCTGACACAAACAATCAAATTATCTTACTTCAGATATAATATGTGAAAACCTAGATGTCCAGAAAAGGCTTTAATGTTGGGAAAAATGGGGGAGAGGAGAACAGGATGACCAGCAGAAGGCAGATGGATACACCCTTGGAAGACATGAAGCTTAGTGACAGATCATCATGGAGAAAACAAAACATACAATCAATTAATAAAACAGGCAGGCAGGCAGGTCTCCTTCAGCTTTCAAAATATCAGTTAGGTTCCAGCCTCTTGGTCCAGAGGATACTTGCCTTCACATGATCCAGAAGATACTTGAATAACATTCCAAGAAGAGTTAGAGAAAGGAAGCACAAAGATTTCCCAATGCTATAAATAGTGGATTTTTAAAGACAAACTAATCCTGGAAGACACACCTTGGTTATTTCAAAACTATAGAATATAAACTCCATTCCTTTCCATGTTAGTTTGTTCTGGAAAATAATTATTTTTCAAACCCTTAAGAAACAAAGATGGGTTATGCAACCAGTACCTGCCAAAGTAATAATTAAAATAAAACTTTTTTTTCTGGATACATTTGTTCCATTTATTGCATTGATAGCAATAAATTAATCTGATAGCCAAGACATAATATTTCTTTCCTGGGCCTGTTGCTCTGCAAATATGTTGAAATTACAGTTCCCACATTTTCAAGCCAGTATGTCGTGCACCATGTTCACTGGAAATTTTGCAGGCTCATGCCCAAGAAATGAGGAAGAAGATGATAACCTTGTCACAAAGGCTCTGATAATGACCTTGTACTCCAGTTCACAAATCCCCAAAGGCTTGTTTTATTCATTCAAGGATAAGATAGTATTACACATTCTTGACTGAAAGTAGGGTAGTAATATCTTATTTCTAAACCTTGAACACTATAAAAAGCAAGCACGGAGGTGTTTAATAACGCAGAAGAATAATAGTATCTTTGCAGACCCACCAAGAGTTGGAATTCAGTTATACTGTATTTTAATCCAAGGGCTCAGTAAAGTAGTTACTCTTGACTATTTATAAAATTGAGGACCTAATCATTCATTTGTTTTTGCTAAGGCCCAGCTAAACCCAAAGTATTGTCTTGGGGATTCTTTTGTCCTGACTGGATTCTCATATCATTCCTGCATCAGACATAAGGCCCCAGGAGTTGTGATTATGAGGAGTCAGGACCAAAATTATTCAGTTACAACTAGTTAACTGAAACCACCCATCTCCTTCACTACTCAGAAGGAAGAGAACAAGGAAACAAGCTTCATGAATGAATCCTGAGCATCTCCAGAAAGAAGTTGAATTAGCAGGCATGTCCCAATCCTAAGGCAGCAACTCCAAAAAGAGGCTGCTGAAAAGATTTATTTTTTTGTAGCAAAGTCATTTTCTTATCCGATGTTTCTAAAATAAGATCATGTAGAATCTGAGACCCTGTCAAATTCTAGACTATTATGTGTGGGATGTTAGCAATAGTTTTCCAAAATGCAACTGGTATTTCATGAAAATATGATGATGACAAATATATAGTAATTGAGTACTGTACAAGGTATATAACTTCTTGTAACCATAGGAGAAATAAGAAGTGCCAAGAAGGCTATGCATTTTAAGCTTCAGGTGTTGCTATCATCTATGTTATAGAGTGTTCTTTCATTTTTATTCTGGAAAACATGCAACATTTTTCTTTCATTACTCAGCAATTTTTTTAAAAAAATAGTATCAGTTCTTCAGGGAAAACAAAGATCAAGATCGCTTGCCTCTCACCTGCCCATCATGTATTTTAGCCAGTTTTCTAAGCTGATTTTTGGGGGACTACTAATTTGAACAATTCACATTAACTTAATCAGTTTCATAATGCCAACACAATAGTTGATTTTCCTATTTATCAAACAAGCATACACTTCTCTTTGAAGAATTTTTAGAAGTGATCAGAAGATCCATATCTCTCCAACAGATGTTAGGTTATTAGATTCAAAACTGAGTTAATTTTGTAGCAAAAACAGGAGACATTTATATTAATATTTAGTAGTATTTTTATTTGGTATGTAGTTATATCTAGGTGCACTACAAACTCTATATCTATCCATCCATCCATCCATCTATCAATCAATCTATTTTGCCCACTGCAGGAACCCACATATCTTGGTCCATCCCATAGTTCAGCTGTGTGAAAACAAGGACCTCTTTCCAGAGACACAAGAACATCATGGCACCATCCAATATATCCTGCTTAATTATTGTTTATTTATCTTTTTTCATGGGAAAAGAAAATTAAATAAATAACATTGTTGGGGAAGGGAAAACAGGAAATATTTTGATTATTACATAACTTCTTTGTTTTCTCCCTTTTGTGCATGTGTATTCAGTGAGCATTCTGATTTCTCAAGATTTTCTTTGTGCACAGCTCTTTGCAGACTACCAGCATCCCATTAGAGGAGTCCAACTGCATACTGGGAATGTAGAGAAGAGGTACTAAGTTTGAAAAGCTCAAGGCATAAGGCTGCTTATCACTGGAGAAAGAGAGCGTGTACATTCTTCTCATCCTGTGTTTCCTCAATACATGGTCACAGTAGCAGGTCAGCTCTCATCTGGATCCTCACACAAACATTTGGTGACCAGCGCCTCTTCTGTTTGATGGTACACAACAGCAGCACAATCTCTTTCTTCCAATGAAGGCGTTTTGGCTTTTATTGGTAAGGAAACAGAAGACGGAATCTCTTGAAAATCAAGGGAAGAATTTTGTTACAAAGTAGGTAGGACTTGCAAAAAAACCTTGTCCGCCCACAAAAAGCTCTGCCCTGAAAAAGCAGACCATAAAGCTCTTGAGGAGCAACCTCTCAATAAAGGGCACTTGAGAGTATGGCAGGTCAATGCAATCTCTACCTCTTACCCTCATGGGCCAGAGCAGAGTATAAGATGGTCTAGTAACCTGACAGGGCAGAATTCCCTCAAGTACAAACCAGGTAGGCACATGAGGAATACAGATGGACCTCCAGGTCACAATGGCAGTTTTGAATGATATGCCACACAGATGGTTTTGTTGCCTACAGCTCCATCATCTCCAATATTAAGAACCTCAATATCCAGATTAAGTAAAAACAGTCTCCAAGCCTAGCACACTTCTCTAAAGTTCTCCACATTTGCTCCTTCCAGAACTTAGGGAAATCTTGACAAAGCAACCCTTGAAAATGGCACATTGGTATATATAAAGATGGTACAAAGTTGGGTAGCAGGAGACATCAGATTTGATTACATTTTCTATTGACATTATGTCTTAGTTGGAGCCATTGCAAGTGTTACATCTGGATAATTTTGTTTCCCTTAAAAAGAATCTACTTATATGAGTAGCACAATGTGGGGATCTCAACCATGTCAATTCCTGTCACATTTCAGATAACTGGAGATGTGGAGGGTATCACAGCTGAGATGTGAGAGTATCTGGCTTACATTCATGAAGATAGGTAGGAAGAATAGATGGGCATCAAGAACCAGCCATACTGCTAGTTGCCCTATTTTAACAAAGCTGACCACAGAGGATGAATTGTTTTAGAGTTCCAGTATGAGCCACAGTCCTGACAGGCACCAAGTATGTAAGACTGCATTTCTTAATATCCCCAATCCTGCTACATATTGAGACTGCTGGGGGGTTGTACCTGACACATCTGGAAAATGCTGGGTTGAGGAAAGCTGTTATAAAAATATTTTGTATCATTGCTCAAGTGTTGGATTCTTATTCACACAAGGAGACCATTTCTAGGAGGGAAGAAATAATAAAATGCAAGAGGTGAATGGCTCCCCCACCTCTTTTCCTCTGTTTCATAGGTTCGTATTTCTGGTTCTGACAAACGGAAAGAAAGAAATGCTCTTTTGGAATCCAGTTAAGTAATTTTCATATTCGATTCTAGAACTGTTTTTGTTTTTTAAAAAGGTATTGAAGAACATAACCCTCATTATTCTATTCTATACCTTACATATATTGTAGATGTATTTCCCAGTTCATGTTTGACTACTTATCCAAATATTTATATAAGTGATCCATATGTCCATATTCATGAGTAGAAGTGAAGCATTCCAGCAAAATGGATATCCAGCTATTGCTACAGATTATATTTAAAAATTGACCCATTTTAAAACTAATGACATGTGTTTGAATTTCCACTTTTTTAAGTCCAAAAAAGTTAGCCAAAGAAAGTGTGCAGTGTTCCCCTTGAGAGAAGAAAAAAAAAAGTCAACTGCTATACATTTCTTGGTCATGTGACATATGTTGCTTATAGGTGCCCAGCTAAATAATGTTGGCTATTGGTTGATGATTTCTGTATAATAGTTATTATTTTTCTAAGTTATTTCATCAGAATGAACAAAGTTCTCAGCTGTTAGGCTTTTTGAAGTCCTATATCACTAGTGTCATGATGCAACCCTTTGTAACGAGAAATTAAATGGGTGAAAAGCATAATCACACATTGATCAAGAGAAGTCACGGCACAGCAGATTCCCTTTTTTAAGAACACAAGAGCTTCAGACAAGGCTGCTTACCTAGGACAAGACTTCACCAAGCCATGGGCTGAACAAAGAAGTTTTGAAGCATGTGAAATCACATGCTGCCTCTTCCTCTACACACAGAGTAGCTGTGTACAGACCTTCAAAGCCAGCTGACTTGGCTGCAGAAGCAGATACCTTGCCTGCAGCTTTTGGTGTTCCTGTTGTTCTCTGAATCAAAGTGGCTATGAATGTTTTCTTTGTGTCCTTTTCTGAATTTTTGCTGCATCACTTCAATTGGGATTTTCCATTTCTAAATAGGTCCCATAGAAAAAACCTTCAAGAGCAGTAAAAATGGCAAGAGTGGCTTAAAATATTCTTTGACCCTTCTTTCTGTCCCTCCCTCTATACTTAATATACTAACAGATTCCTGCAAATAAGAAAAATATTTATTTAAAAAAAAACATTTTGATATGAAACATTGGAGAGGGAACTTAGCAGTGGGTATCAACATGTGTGGTCAAAGAAAAGGATCAACATTTGAATTTGGGATTGTTTGCACATGAATAACAGGCTCGCATGTCTTCTAGTACTTAATTATTATTATTATTTTGCCTTCCCAAAACCTGGAATACTACTGCTGTGTAGGGCAACTCCTAAAAGCCCAACACAATCAGTAGGAACCAGGTTGGGGAAGTTTGCTCTTGATGTCAGTAAGTTAAGATTGCAGCAAAATCCTTGTGACAACAAAAGAAAACAACAGAACCATCTCACTCCTAATTCTTGGCATCTCTAGAACATTATATGATGGAAACTTCCTCCATGGAAAGTAAAAGTTGAAGTTTTGCAAAGTCTGGGTATGATGGTGCCTCCATTGCAGTACTGAGAAATAACTGATACATAACATGGCACTATTCCATACACTGAATTGTGCCAGTGAATTCAACCATGGCTATGATTTATGATTACTTGTGTTTTTTTCATTGCTCAGGAATGAAAGTAAGAGAGGCCTCTTATATAAGCAAGGCCTTACCTCCTTAAGTCTTTTAAAAATTTCATTCTTTGTTTAGTAACAGTCTTTTCAGCCATTGTGCATTCAAGCATCTAGCAGACATGATCCACCTGAAGTAGATGTAAAACCTATCTACTCCAATGGACAATAGTTTCCTGGGGATTTGTGAGGGTGAAAGGATTATTAATTTTGGTCACACTACAGTGCTAATTGTAGATGACTCCTCTGACTTCTTCTGCTTGCTGGGCAAGGACTTGAGATACTCTAAGTGTCGTCGGGCATCCTCTTGATTCTGCCGGACATAGTAGATTAAATAGGAGATCACCATGGCGAACCAGCCGAACATGGTGACCAACATGGCGATGTCTGTGGTCTTTTTATAGATGTTGCAGAAATCTATGTCTCCAATCAACTGCAGAAAAGGCTTGCCAATGTGCTCTTTCCGTGCAGAGGCATCACACAGAATCCCATCAGAGGTACCAGCAACCAGCTCTACTCTCTCAATGAGCTGCTGGAGTGTGCAGTCACAGAGCCAAGGATTATTGGATAAGTTGGCTTTGGCTTTTAGTGCACTGAAGACATCTTTATTGACCGATACTAGCTTGTTAGAAGACAAGTCCAGTGAATGCAGGTTCTCTGACAAGCCCCTAAAGACTCCAACTTCCATGCGACTTATGACATTGTGGGACAAGTCTAGTTCTACTAGAAGGGGCAAGTGTTGGAAGGCGTCATTGGGCAGGAAAGAAATCTGGTTATAATCCAAGTATAACTTGTTGGTATCATTGGGTATATCTTTTGGGATAACTGTAAGTTGAGCTTTACTGCAGCGGAAAGTTTTGAAGCCATCTTCAGTGGAGGGGTAACACCCCTTGGGAAAAGTGGTGGCTGAGTGAAAACAAAAGGCCATCAGAACAAAACTCTGGAGGAGCAGCCACATGGCAACTGAGTGGTAGAAGAACCAGTCCAGAAAAGGCATATTGGGGCACCAGGTAACTGTGTATCCACTCTGTCATCTGTTCCTTCCAGTATTTTTCTCTGTTTCTTAGGAAGTCTTGGAGAATATGACTTAGGGAGTGCTATCTGTGGAAGACAGAACAGGCGGGGGAAAGCTAGGTATGAACCAACACTTTAGAATTTCCACTATCCAAACAAAAGGTACGTGGTCTGGGTATATTTTCTATTTTAATGCAGAATTGATTCACATTGGACAAAACTGAAGTATAAGAGTGTATCTCATCAACTGGAGTGTATCTCATTACATTCACACAAAGGCTAAGTCACCTTCCATAATTAATTGGGTAGTTGGAGCTGTGATCATGCACACTCATCCCATTCTATATGGCCCTTTAATCAAGGTTTGCCCAAGATTGAACTTGTTATGTGAACCCAGATGGCCATTTTCTATTAGCAGAAGTTTTAAGTACAATTTCAAAAATGGGTTCACATTCTAAATTCTGCTAACCAGGGAGAGTGGCTGTTCCTAGTTTGAAAGATACATGAAATTTTAGGCAAGCTTAGGATCTTGATGGGGAAGGAGTAAGGTCTTGTGGGACAGGATTAAGGTAGTAAAGAGCACTGTCCCATTCATTGAACAGGACGACTTAGTGTAATGTGCACTCAGTAGGTAAGAGGAATAAAATATATATGCAGGTGTGTGGAGGGCACCTCCACGTACTTAAATTAATTTTCAGATAATTTATCTGTCTGCTACACTTTTCCAGCAAAACACACTCAAAGTGACTATAGATGCAGAGATTAGCTACTTTAAAAATATATATATAACTAACGAACATTTTCCAACTTAACTTGAGAACCCCATATACATATTAAGAGAGCCTCCTTGTTCTTTTCCATATATAGTCCATTGAGGTTGACTGGATGACTTTGGGCCCATCACTTTCTCCCAGCCCAACCTACCTCAAAGGGCTGCTGTTGAAGAGAATAGAAAAGAAAAGAACACAATGCATGCCAACTCCTGTTCGAAAGATGGGAGATGACAGAGGAAGGGAGAGAGGTTAGGGAGGTAGATAGATGATAGATAGACAGGTAGAAAGAGACGAGACTATAATTCTATTAACAATGCCATATTGTAAAAAGTAAGTTTTTGGCAAGATCACCGACTACTAAATTCCACACCAGAGTATTGAATTCCATCACCTAGCAGATGATAAACCCTGTCCTGGTTGCAGATGAAACCTACATCAGCTCAGGTGACTAGACCAGGAACTGAGAACATGATGCGAATCAGCCATTAACTGTTTGTTCAGGCTATAGAGTCTCAATTCTTTTTTTGACAAAAGAATTAGCTGGTTTGAAGAAAGCATAGTGTAGGCAGCCTGTTAGAACAGCCAAAGATTAGCACAATGTAACTGCAACATACAGTAAATCCATTATGGTTATGGCCAAGATGTAAAGCATTGCATATTCACTGTAGTACAAATATTTTCTCTATGATATCCAGAATATGATATTTTGTTGGGAAGCTTCAGTTAACCACTCCATTTTCCAACTGGGTACAAGGAAGTGTTATCAGCACTCCACTGGGCATACTCATAACTATCATTCTGAGAGACTTTTAACAGGTTGGAGAGAAACTAACTTGGAATTCTGACAGCATTTTGTGAGCAGTTTTTTTTCAAAGGTCTGTCATGGATATACTTCACAAACTGGTTCCCATGATGGATCTTATCTGTCCCAAAACAGAAGGTTATATTTTTCACCATTGTATCTGGTCCTATATAATGTTTTTCACTACAATTTAGCATCAACTTTTTTTCTGAATAGGTGGCAGTCATTTATTACTTTTATTTTCTTAAAAAATTCCATTCTTGGAAATAAAATGAGGTTGGAACCTGCCACTTTGCTTTGCAACATGTCAGATTCCCATTTAACTTCTTTTTAAGTAAAATAATATTTTTTAAAAAATCAAGCGCATGGGAGCCTGGTGCAGAAGATATCTATAAGAACCATTACTGGAGTAGGCTTTGTATTTAAAATTGAAAGATCTGCTGAAAAGATACATCCTTTACATTGGGAGTTTACAGATAATATAATATATAAAAAAATAATGATTGAACCATTGCTTCTGAATATCTTCCTTGTCCCATTCCAACATATTTTAAACAAAGAAATAAAGATAAGGTTCCCTCCTTCCAAGTAACACAATCCAACTATGTCTGAACAAGAAAGACTGTGGTTTGCAGGGAGGCTGTAAGAGAGGCACATATAGACTTGAAAAGTTTAGATGATCCATACTATATTTTGTAAATTCCAAAATAAATTCTAAAAGGGGAAAAAAACAATCAGATGTGTTTAGTGTTGAGTTGGGGAAGGTAACCATTAGCAGAAAAAGGAAACCTGCTAAGAGGTAGACCCAGTTCCATTGGCATCAAATCAGCTGTTTGTGAAATATACCCATGTGCCAGTTTCAACCTTTATCCTGCACAGAAATGTCACTGCTATCAAGTAACCAAGAGCATCTCTCTTGTCTGGATTAAGCTTTAATGTGTTTACTTTCTTTTGAGTTATTTTAAACACCAGGTATCAGTTCAGACTTTGGAACAACTTTATTGGATTTCAGTGGGAAAGAGAAAAATAACTGGATGTGTCATTACCATATGAATGGCTTGCAGACTCTCCAAGTGATTTCACCTGTATGTTAAATTGCCTGGCTGAACAGCAGGACTAACAGAGACAGGCATTTGCTGTCCAGTCCTGCATATGAATCGTTCACTAATATGTCCAAAACAATCTCCGACACACAACTGTAAATCATATTGAAACATCTGTCACGTGAGCAACATTCAGAGTTTTTTTTACAATTAGCAAGTAAATAAAATAATAAATATAATAAACAGAAAAATCACCATGTCCATTTCAGAAGTTGTTTCCTTCCCCTATTTAAAAAAAATGTGGCAAGTAATATCTACTGATCCAACTTCATCCCAATTTGCCATAAATTTTAGCCTTGGAAAGGGAAGATTTAAAAGGGGAAAATCTTGCATATTTGATTGAATTCTCAAATACAATGGTACCTCCAGGATCATCATTAATTGGTTCCGGGAGGAGCAATGAATACCAAAAACAATGAGTACCAAACAAATTTTTCCCATAAGGATTAATGTAATGAGTCACAAGACAGCCAACAGCGGCAAATACTATCTTGTGTGTTGAGTACCAAACAAACAATGAGTACTAGGATGAAATTTTTGTATCAAAATGTATTGAATACCAAATTTGTTGGATTTCAAAGCAGTTGAGTACCAAAGTACCACTGTACTTGTTGCAAATATGGTGCTAAGCCATGCTTTATTATATAGTCAGTTGATTATGCCACATATTTTGGTTTATATTTTAATATCATATAAAGTATGAAAGTATGATTTATCAACAACAATACAGGCAAACCTTGATTTATGACAGTTGAGCCCAAAATTTTGTGGCTAATTTGTTAAGTGAGTTTTTCCCCATATTATAAAACTTTCCTGCAACATTTGTTAAATGAATCACTTCAGTTGTTAAATTAATGCCACAGTTGTTAACTAAAATTGGTTTCCCCCTTGACTTTGCCTGTCAGAAAGTTACAAAAGGGGGGGTCACATGACCCTGGGACATTGTAGCCATTATACATATGAATCGGTTGCCAAATGTCTGAATGTTGATCACATTACTATGCGGATGCTGCCATGGTATGAAAAGTGGTCATACATTCTAACGAACTCTTGTAAGTTGGGGACTACCGGTATTTGTTTCCAAATAATACATATAATTCCATATAATACATTGCACCTAAATCAAATAAATTAGACTTAAAGGTTAATGCTGCATATTTTCTTTGTAATCAGGAATCAGTGGCTAATGCTCACTCTCAATGCACCTCATTGAATATTAGCTTCTACTTATATATCTTTATATTTAAAGATACCCCCTACCTCTAAGGATGCTGAGAAAATTTGTACTTTTTTTCTAAAAAAGAAGGAAAGAAAGTGTGTACAACATAGTCAGGAAGCAAAATGTTATGGCACATATCGTACTTTTTTAATGAATACTATGCAATCAGTGGAACAGCCTAGCGGCTTTCACACTTAATGGATGTACTTAATGGATCTTTGCCCATTCCAGAAAGCCAGAGAGGGAAAGGTCCTGTAATTTTCCCCCCAAAAAAATTATCTTACAGTAGAACTATAAAAGGTTAAGAGTCTAGAATTCCATTAAATGAGCCAAGCAAAGTTGTTTGGGTCATTCCTTCCTTTCATGAAAATGGTTATTTTTGCCAAAAAGGCAATCCCATTAAATGATGAAAGAGATTCAATTTTAGTCCTTATAAATGTTGAATTGTTGTTCTTAAAAGCACCCAGAATGATGAGGAAATCCCTGCCTATGATAGACTGGCCAATTAACCACTCTGATTACCAAGAAGACTTGGAGCAAGCCCCTTTGAAATTAATATACATTAAGGGGCTTTAGGTCTAGGAAATTACGGCTTTCACACATAAAGTATATTGTACTTCCTTATTTTCAAGACAATAGCTAAAGAGATGACAGCCAGTCAGGACAACCATTTGCAGCAGAGCTCTGATATGATTCAGTCTGAGGAACTAAAGCTACTGACAGAATAAGGAAGTACTAAGCTGGGGCACAGCCTTGTATCAAGAAAAGAGCACAGGATTTGGACGAGGTGGGAGCTAAAGTGGCTGCCAGTGTCAAAGGAGAAACCGAGACTATTATGTTGATCAGCATTTCTAAACTTTAGCAATCTTAACTTGTGTGGATTTCTGCTCCCAGAATTCCCAAGTCAGCACACTGCTGGGAGAATACTGGGAGTTAAAGTCCACACATCTGAAAATTGCTCAGGTTAAGAAACACTTCTGTGGGTTCTACTCATTTTGATGGAAGACCAAACAAAAAATCTTCATTAAAATCATTTTTGTTCAGTTTTTGAAAGCAACGTTTCAGCTATAATAGAAAGAAAGTGTGTTCGCCTGGCCCTGTACTTATGGCTTGCATAAATAGGAACAGTAGAAAAACTTCTAATAACTAAGCCTGTCAGACCTGAGCTACTAAACTCCTGATGACCAAGAGGTTACCACTTGGTTACCCTTGGCTGCCTTTTCAGGATCATATGAATTTTTGCAGCTTGTATTTGGTAGCCTTTTTCTGATAAACAGTGATGAGTCAAAATAGCTTTCAAGCGATTAAGTAATATTACTTAAATGAGAAAGGTCAGGTCTGGATTTGGCTCATTTTTTAAAGCTTTCCAGAGCCTTAGTGTGCCACAAACTTTGGGAAGGCAGAAAATCAGCAAATTGTTTATATGTACTTATTCAAAGGTGAGCAACAAATACGTAATGGTGTAGCTGCCAGATTTTTAGGTTTTAATTTACATTTTGTAGAGTCAGGTGAAGAGACATTCAAGTAAAATAGGTTTATTTTTCTGGGATTCAGGACAAACAGCAGTGACTCTGGTATTTTGTTTCTCAGCAGCTGATATTATCTCTTTGAAGCCACTATTAAATGTATACACCCTCTAGTAACTTAGTTCTAACATTTAACTACAGATTTATTTATAATGTTTATTGTAACAAAGGGTATGTCACTGCATTTCCTGGGTGGCTTTCCATATCAAAAGAATAAGATTAAGAGCAAAATGCAATTAGTATAATTATAATCCAAAGTGCCATCATACTGGGGGTAGCATGATCTTACTCATCTCCAAATGCCTTCCTGAAGAGCCATGTTTTTACAGGTAGGAGGGGTTGGTCCAGATATGCAGGATTAAGCTGTCCCAAAGGAGGAAGGTCATCACTGAGAAGGCGGGAGCCCAGAATCCCTGAAGATAGCAGCAGTAGAGTCAGAACATATACAAATCTAGCAAGCATCCTAATTGAGCAATACACAACTACTAAGGCAGAGGACTATGTATGGAAAGGGGAAAGCAGTAGGTAAAAAGAAGGGTAGAACTGTCCAAACAGCTCCTGATATCCTGATTGATGCCATCATCCTCACCTCTGTCATCTATTATAGGTGATAATCTCAATGTCACCATACCTCACTCCCCTCTCTTCCTGGGGGCACAGGAGAAGTTACTACCTTATACCTATTAAAGGTAGTAGGCACTTCCTAGTATGCAGTAGTTCTTGACTTTTCTTCATGGGAAACTTCAATGTTCAAGCTAGGTTTATGGAGGGAGTAATTTTATTGTTTCATTCCTTTCTTTCAGAAATCTGCTTAAATTTCCTTCTACTGAGAGGGAAAGGGAGAAGGAATGAGGGAGATGAATGCCTGTATACGGAGACATATCGGGACTTACCCCTCTGGAATATCCTCTGGATTATACACTCAGAGAGATACACTCTCAGTCTGGACCTCTAAGGAATGATGAGTGCACCATAACATTTTGAAGACACCAAATCAGAAGTCCGAAAATTATGGGCACAACGCAGAGTGATAATTGGAGTGCCAAATAATTTCAACTGTTCATGAGTCTAAATCACATGAGATGACCCTTTTTGATCCTTCTCAAATAATATGAGGCCATTCTTTTTCCAACACTATAGTAGGTCTGATAGGCAAAGTCCTTTAAACCTGGAATTTACGTATGTGTAATTCTTTCGCAAGAAAGCTTTGCCTGCTACATTAATGTGCTTTCACTGTCAAACCTTGTCTCTTCCAAGCTTTTTCTAGGATTCCATCTGAGATACATCTGAACTGATGATTTTAACAAAGTGATGACAGCAAAAGCAACTCCATTCAGAAATAAATCCCACTGTTTCCCAATCAAGTGCCTTCTAGATGTTATATGACTACAATCCAAGAATTCCCAAGCCAACATGGCTATGCTAATTGGGATTGTGGGAGCTGTAGTCCCAACAGATCTAAAGGATGCCAAGGAGGAAGAGGTTGATGCGAAGCATTGAAACCTAATTACTTCATCTCTACTACCCAGTGACAGCCTTGGTATATTTATGAGTGTTGCAAATTGCCTGGGGAGCTTTTTGAACAAAAGGGAAACAATTAAAATGTTTTAGATAGACTGCACTGAATATTTAGAATTTCCCTAAATTCTTACTGTCTGAACCGGCTGTTTAATAAGCCCCTGAGCAGCAAACATGAACTGTGCTTAATGTACATAATATGCAAAACCTTATTTCTGCAAGTGTTATCAAGCAGCTGACCCAGTACAAGGATGTTCTTTTTACACAAAATAGCCATTGTTCTTAGCTCCAGAGGAGCCAATATGGAAAGCATCCATATCTCCTGGAGTGTTTGTCCTATGACATTTCCGGACTTCTAAAGACTGCAACATGCACACATCTGCTGATTTGCTTTGCTTGTTTTTTTTAAGCCTAACTTCAGAATCAAACTGCAGATTTTAGTGTAGCAAAGCAAACCCATTCTTACACACCCCCTTTTCTATTTTTTGTTTTATGCTGTTCTGATGTCATTTTTCTGGTGGACCTAATCTGCAGAAAGGAAGCCTCTGCAATAAAATGAGGTCTTTTTCTTAAAAAAAAAAAAAACTAGCTAGAATAATATTGCTCTTAAACAGGATAGATGTATAAATATGAAAATGGCCCATCTTCTGGGACAGCAAGCTAATGCTGTAACGTATGTGCATAATATGGGGAAAGTCTGGCACACATGCACGGCAAACATTTGAATCGGGTTTGCGCCAGTTTGCCTGATTTACAAATGCATCATTTCTCTTCAATCTTGCATCACACATGGGACTATCACCTCCAGCATTATGGTTTGCAGAATGTGGATGATGGGAGATGTGGCTCCATAAATCTGGGAAGGGAAGAGTCATTAGAGAAGGCTATGCTAAGATGAGAATCAAATCTGAAGGGAAGAAAAGCAAGTTATGTTTCATTTTTAAAAATGGTGTAGCATTTCAGTACTTTATTCTTGCTATTGCCTTGAGTCTAATTATTTTAGAAGATGTGTGTGGGGGGGTCTGTATGTCTGTGTGTATATGTCCATATGCAGATGCTCTTGACACTTCCAGGAGCTAGGAGAAATGGCTACAACTGGCCACTCTCTACCATGCTGCTATGAAATAGGTCATAAAATACTATCACTATCTTATTTTTAAATATAAGCAAAACATGCCAGAATGTTGAAAAGCTATGTTAAACAAAAACACAGAGGGTGGTTGAAAACTCTTAACCCACCGTGAAAAATCACTAATTTAAATCATGTTGCGATAATGTTTTCCATCAGACCAAGTGCAATAAAAGTGCAAATCAGCTTTCTCACGATTAAAATCTTGGTTTTCTCCCCCCCCCCCCCTCTTCTTCAAATTAAGGTTAAAAAGCCATAATCTCTTATTTATAAAATAAAAGATATCATATGGAAGATAGCCACAAGGGGGCATCCGAGCAGCTCTCTCCTTAATAGAGACCGCGCGGGCACACATGTATGTACACACTCGCCGCTAGCTCAGTGTAGGAGATTCCCCAGCTTTAGTTGACAATAGCACAATACGCTACGTCGTTCAATTACAATAACGAAGTTCAATTAAGGAAAGCACAGGGAGTAGCAGAACGAAAGGCGGAAACACGAAGCTTGTTTGGATCGGTCTCAGGATTCCGTTCCGCAGCTGGTTGCCTTACCTGGGTCCTGCAGGAGGGTCGAAAAATCGCACACCCCTTCCCCGCCCCCTCCGGAAAATCCAGGCACCGTGGCCCTTCGAAAGTCCTCCTCCCCGCCCCCTCCGGAGCTTCCCACTCCTGTCTAAAGATCGCCCGGGCTGCGATCCCGGACTAGCTGCACCAGCCACAAGGCCCACGGGGGAGGTTCCGTCTGAGTAGCCAGAGCTGTCTCGGATTGCGGCGTGACTCCATTGGCCCGCGACTGCTCCTCTGCAGGGTTCCCAGCCATCAAAGGTGTGCAGCCCCGCTCACTGCGATTTCCCACGCATTTCCTCGGAAGTAAGCGGCACCCAGGGAATAGTGCCCAAGGGGCTGGCTTGCTTCTGAGTAAACACCAGTTCAGGTGCACGTCTGATTAGGTGGGGGGGGGGGGCTGGGGGAATGGAGAGAGAAAAAAAAAGAGAGTTTGTCCTCAGATGCAACTTTCACCGATGCGGGAAAGTTGCACCAGCTCGTTCACACTGCAGCCCAGCGCCTTTCTCCAACTATCTCGGGCTTTCGTAAACGCGGGCCCTCGGAGAGCCCCGTTTGCTCGCCCCATTCGTCTGTTCCACACGCGCGGAGCGGAGGGATGGTGGGACTCACCTGCTGTCGCCTTTTGCCTCCAGCCACCGGTTTCCTCGGTCCTCCGGAGACCTGCAGCCCAAGGGGCGAAGAAACAAGGCGAATGGGTGGAAGGGGCGTCTTCAGAATCCGCCGCGCTCCCCGTCCAAGCAACAGGCATTGCGGCTTTTCTCCCTTTCCTCCCCCCCTCCCGCCTTCTCTTTTTTGCTATCCCTTCAATCCGCGGGCTTCGGAGCCTCCCGGAACGCGAAATCGGTGACCCCAGCCCTCCGCAAGGAGCCCCATCACGCCAGGGCAAGGCGCGGGAAATTAGCCAGGTGATCACCGCCACGCGTGTCAAGGTTGGACTCGCGCAACGCCTGCGGACGGCGGACACGACCGGGTCCCCTCGGTCGGAATTTGGGCAGCTTAGGAGAAATCGCGGCGGAGGGAGTGAGAAAGTCGCGGTTCCCGAGGGGTGGAAGGTAGAGCTGTGTGGTGCTCAGTGGAAGAACCACCGTGTGTATATATGTGTGTGTGTGTGTGTGTGTGTGTTGTGCGTGTGCGTGTGCGTGCGCGCGCGCGTCCGCCCTCCCGCCACCGGGCGTTTGAGCGAGGATGGGTTTCCCCGTTCTCTTAGAACCACAGCTCTCCTTTGGGGATTGAAAACCCCGCCTGGCACCAGAGAGAGAGAGAGAGAGAGAGAGAGAAAG
>JAEANM010007844.1:0-17426 GCA_017656035.1 Myanophis thanlyinensis | reverse complement strand
ATTTTAACTGATTGGCCATAATCTAATTATTTTAATTGATTTTTAATTATACTATGTGTTTTTAATGGCTGTACACCACCCCGAGTCCTTAGGGAGAGGGGGCAAATTAAATTAAATAAATAAATAAATAAATAAAATATAGAGTTGGCCATGCCCACTCAGTCATATGACAATCCCCAGCCACACAGACCCAGTTACGGCAGAGAACCAGTTGTTAAATTATTTGAATCCTACCACTGATATAATTCAGCTTTAATTATGACTTGAAGGCTTTATTTATTCTTTTTTCTTGTTTGTTAATCATAGGACATAATAAAATCTTAGTATATAAATAGTATTAAAATATAATAAACAGGAACCCTACTATGTAATGTTTAGGCTCCTGAAAGTTGGGATATAAATCATTTGTTTAAAAAATATCTATAAATGTATGTCAATATCACTTCCAATGATGTGTGTCTGTAAAAATGTTTTATCAATTTTCTTGATGGTTGCAACTGTTATGCATATTTTAAAAATAATAAAATGGATTAGAATTAACAACAGTTTTTTGTCATTACTGGATTAATGAAGACATGAAATTTTGAGCCATTCTAACTAACCACTATTTGAAAAGAGAATTCCACATTAACAAAATGACAAGATCAACAATGTTTGACTTAAGATGTTTGACTTTGCAAGGAAAAGTTGGAAATTAATTAATTAATTAACTACTGTGTTTCTCCAAAAAGACGGCCAACCTTGAAAATAAGCCCTATCACATTTTTAGGGCATGCGATAAAATTACGCCCCACCTACAAAATTACGCCCCACCTACAAAACCCTAATTAAGACCCCACCCACCTTGTGGTGCAGGGGGTGGGGTGAGGCACACAGGTAAAAATTAAGCTAGGGTGGGGATGGGGGAGTGGAACTGCCCTACTTACCAGGCCTCACACACCCTGATACGTGCCTCGCCTTCTTCGTCCATTTCTTCTACTGGCACTTGCTGCTACTCCCACACATCGCCCCATCCTCTACTTCGCCTTCAGATGCTTTCTGGAAAGTCTGTCTTAGCTGATAATAGAGCTTTGGGCAATACAAGTGGGTGGTGGTAAGCAGCTGCAAAAGAAGAAAATGCGTGCATCGCTCCAGCCTCCATTTTGATTTCAGATGCCTTCCAGAAGGCATCTGCAGCCAATAACAAAGCTCTGAATTGCTCCAAAGCTCTATTATCGGCTGCAGAGAGACTTTCCGTTTTGACTTCAGATGCTTCTGGAAAGGATCATCCGATCCAAAAAGAGCAGCCCACATGGCCAGCATGCCTTGTCTGGACACTGGGCTACTTCTTTTGCAGCCAAGAAGAGCAAGAGATGTGCCCAACACACCTTATCTGGTCATGGGCCTGCTTCTTTTGCAGTCAAATATCCTGTAATAGACAAATACAACCCAGAAAGAAAGATTCATGAATGGTCTTATTAGATTTAATATATTAGTTAATGTAGAAACCCATGGAATTCTTTGGCAGCTTGCTCCCTAGATCTGAATAGGGACAATTAGGAACAATCCAAGATGACTGTGGATCCTCCTGGGAAGAGGAATCTCAAGGATAGTAATTCCTGGTGAGAACGGTCAGAGAGTCAGACCTCTATCTTTTCTCTCAGTAGACTGATTATTTTTAAGCACGTCTGGGTTTTAACTGTATAGTTTGAATTTTCTTTTTAATCTTGATTTTTTTTTTACAAGTTAATTGATTGGTTGAAGGCTGCTGAATTTTAATGTGAATTCTTTAATGTTCTTTCACTGTTTCACTTTGCTGTACTGAATTACTTTTGCTTTCCCCTTATGGAAGTCAACAATTTCCTGAGTATGAATGTGACCTATTTGCATTAGATTTTTACTACAGGGATTTTGCAATTTCTTAACTTTTAAAAAACACTGGTTTTTAATTTTTTGTTTGAAGGATATTTTCTTTTTTCCATCATTTTTTATTGTGAGAAATACTATCTCAATATTCTCTGTGGTTTCTTTGTTACAGTATATAACAGTACAGTATATAACACTATATACAGTATATAACAATATTCTCTGTGGTTTCTTTGTTACAGTATACCAGATCAGACCATAATGCTGATCTGGCCCTCAATTTCATTGAGGGCCAGATCAGCATTATGGTCGCCTTCAAAGGGCCAGGTGAGCATGACTGGGTGGGTGTGACCAATTCAGCCTGGCCCATTTGACATTGCTCATGTAGAGGGGCACCTGTGATGAGCCAGACAAGTCTGGGAGGAGTGATCACCACCGACACCCCCAACACAAGGGATATCAAGCTGGCCACGCCAAACCTGGCTATGCCCACCCCAGCCCCCAAGATCAAGCACAACCCTGATATGGCTCTCAATGAAATCAAGTTTGACCCCCCCCCCAGCCTACATTGAAGATATTAATAGAGGTTAGATTTTGGGGGGAAATTAGAAAAGTGATAAATCAACTATATTCAGAGAACAAAGTGAGAATAGTTATAAATGATGGTGTTACAGAGACAATAACCTTAAGCTAGGGAACAAGACAGGGTTGCCACTTATCCCTAGTTTTCTTTGCATTATTGATGGACGTTTTGGCAAATGTAATTAGGGAATATTCATTGATTGAAGGAATTGGAGTACAAAAGAAAATTAAAATAAATCTATTTGCAGATAATACATTACTAGCATTTCAAAATCCCATAGTTACTATAGAGAGGGTATATTTACATCTGAATGAATTTTGGAAATATAATGGATTATAAATAAATTGGGAAAAATCAGAAATGAAGTTATATAACCGTAGTAAAGAACAAGTGGATGTACTGAAAGGAAAATATAAATTAAAAATAGTAGATAGTATTAAATATTTAGGTGTTGATATCCCAAAAAATATTCAAAAATTAAAGAAAATAAATTACGAAGAATTAAAGAAAGATATAAAAGATAAACTAGATAAATATGGGAAAGTAAAATTATCATGGTTTGGAAGTATTGCAATGATAAAAATTAAAGTTTTACCAAAAATCAACTTTTTGTTTTGGATGATTAATTAAATTTTCAGATCAAGAATTAAAACAAATACAGAGGTTACTAGAAGTGTATGTAATGAAGGTAAGAGAGCAAGTATAAATAAAGCATTATGGTATGAATCATTAAAAAAGAGTGGGCTGGGTCTTCCAAATATTAAAAATTATTGGGTAGCTAATTAATTAAACAGGGAGCAGTGGCTCAGTGGGTAAGATGCTGAGCTTGTAGATCATAAAGGTTGGCCATTTGGTGGTTCAAATTCCTAGCACCAAGAAACAGAGTCAACTCCCATTATTTGCTCCAGCTTCTGCCAACCTAGCAGTTCAAAAGCATGTAAAAATGCAAGTAGAAAAATAGGGACTACCTTGGTGCACCTTTGGCATTTAGTCACGCTGGTCACATGACCATGAAATCATCATCAGACAGTGCTGGCTCTTCAGTTTAGAAACAGAGATTAGCACTGCCCCCTAGAGTCGGGAACGACTAGGACATATGTGCAAGGAGAACCTTTACCTTTAATGGTCCTGGATATTATAGCATTGACTAGAGATTCAATATGGAGGGACATAGAGTTGAAAGAATTAAGAGAAATAGGTGATCCAATAGAAACATATTGGTCTAAAAATGATCTTTAAAAAATTGCTAAGAGGATTCAAAATCCTTTTTTTAAAAATTTGATAGTTATGGAATAAATGGAGATACCAGCTGATGCTAGGAATTTCTCCTTTAACACCAATGGTGAAAATTGAGAAATTCCCCAAGATAGAATTGAAAGAATGGATTAGTAAATTAAAAGAAAATCAGATATATAATTGGAAAGTATAGGGGGACCCCCATATCATTTAATTTAAATCCCCAAATTGCCCCTATCAGATTAAAACCCAAAAGGATGCTTTCTCACTAAAAGACAAAATTGACCAACAAATCGACACTGATAGCACAGTGCATCTTAGAACCAGTCGATAATGCGAAATGGGAGACCCCCATAGTGATGCCAGTCAAACCAAATAGATCAGTCCACATTTGTGCAAACTATAAATGCACTTTAAACAAAGCACTACAACAGAGTGCATATCCGGTACCCATAATTCAGCACCTCCTATGTCCATTGGGGAGGGGAAGCATATTTGCCAAGCTAGATCTAGCCCCGGCGTATCAACAACTCCCAATCTATAAAGAAACAGCAGAAGCACAGACAATAGTCACAAACCAAGAGGCATTTAAATGCCACCAGCTCCAATTTGGAGTGAGTACCACCCTGGCCCTGTGGTGCGAGTCCTGCTGATCACAGACTTCATGCCCAATCTCCTAGCAGCAACAGAAATTGCACAGACATCAGCAAAAGACAGAACATTGGTGCAAATGGTGCATCAGTTGGGTGGGAAGGGGGTAGCCTACAGGACTGGTGTGGGAACATTTGAAACCATTTTGGATCAGAAAAAACAAAATGTCCATAATTAAGTGGTGTATGTTATGGAGAGAGTGAGTGGTAATCCCCCTAGAACTAAGGGGAAAAGTACTAGAATTAGTGAATAAAGACTACCCAGGGATTGTCTGAATGAAACCATTAATGAAAAACTATGTTTGGCAGCTTAAAATGGATCAAGAAACTGGGGTATGGGTGGCAAGGTGCACCCCTTGCCAGGAAATTAGACTGGCATCCCCAACAGCACCCATCAGAGAATGGGAGACACCCTGGGTACCATGGACCAGAATACATATTGATTTTGCAGGGCCAATGCAAGGGCAAACATTTCAAATCGTAGACATTTTCAAAACATCTAGAAATAATAAGAATGCCATCCACTAATGCAGATGCCACCATAAAGGCATTATGGTGATTATTTGCCATGCATGGGTTGCCAGACATTCTAGTGTCTGATAATGGACCCCAATTCACAGCAGTGCAATTTGAACTATTTTTGCTGGAATTGGAGGTCCGACATGCCCTGGTCACTCCATTTCATCTGGCCTGTAATAGTTAATCAGAATGAAAGGTGAGACTGGCTTTGCAAAGGAGAGCCCGCACAAGGCGAAGAGCTTGGGGAAAAGGAAAAAAAATTATCTTTCCCTCATGCAGGCTTTCCTTTGCAGAGCCATCCCTAGGATCCACTTAAAATCTGGGAGGCTGGGAAAAAGGAAAAAAAGCCTCTTTCCCTCACACTGGCCACTCTGTTGCCCCCCCCCCAAGTTTTAAAGTGGATCCACCTAGGCACAGCTCTGCAAAGGAGAGCCCATGTAAGGGAAATAGGTTGGGAAAAGATACCTTGGCTGGGGTGCGGGGAGGTAGCTAGGATAGATAGAAGCGAAGGAAGACTCACAGGACAGAAATCTGTTGGGCTCTGTGTGTGGGCAAGGCAAATGAGGGAACCAGGGAGCAGCAGCAGCTAAGCCTCAGGCATTACTTGAGAAGAGGCATGAAAAGGAGTGAGTGAGAGGGGTGGGGAGGGGATGGGCCAGTCAGGGATGCAATTTTCCAGTTCTCTGAACTATGCATAATTGACCCTACCGGTTCTACTGAACTGGTCTGAACCGGCTGAATTTCATTAGTTGCCAGATATATTCATTGGACAATGTGACTGATGACACAGGGGAGGGGAGAAGTTTTACTCTTTTAATTAGGTGAAAACCATGGAAACCTTTTAAAGTTGGTTTTCATTGGCTGTACCAATATGATGTATCCAATAAACATGTTCTTTGAGGAATCTACCTGCCTCAGAGTTCTGCTTTCAATGGGTGCATTACTCAGAACACTGAGATTAAATCAACTCTACTAACTTTGCTCCAACTGGAGCAGCTCTCTGGGGTCCTGAACCCCAGCTGCTCACCCAATCTTCTGAGGGGAGCAGAGAAGACTCAGAGAAGACAGCAGAGATGGAGAAATGGGGGGTAGGAGCCAAGTTTTCAGCGAGTCAAAGTGAAATACATTGCCCCCTCACCTGCCCACTGACTGAATGGGTGATGCTACCCAAACCAAAAATGTACTCCATGACCCTGAGGGGAATGGCGTTAAGGGAGTACATCGATAAAAACTTGGCCAGAGGATTCATATAGCCAGCCAAGTCTGGGGTGGCCACATTGGTGCTAATCAGTATGGACACCACTTTCATTATAGAAATGCGCAGGAAAGATCTGTTAGGTATCACCCCCGTTGGGAGTATAGACTTGATTGTTGTTTTTAGGGAATTTTTACTGGGGTTAGGGAGGGGGTTATCCAAGCAGGGGTTGGGGGATCCCCTTCTTGAGGTTGAGGCCATACCGAGGGTTGAGTGCACTGGGAAGGTCTTAGGGTTAGGGGGATCAGTTTGAGGAAGGGGGGTCGTTGCAAGGGAGAGGTACAATCCATCAGCACGGTGGGTGGGAGGGGCAACTATGGTGGGTATAGGGGGCTGCCTCAGGTTCGGGGAGCACGCCCCCGTTGGTTACATATGGTGGCATGCTCCGACCCCCAAATTACTTCCTGTTCCCCGAGTGGTCTGTGTCATCGGGCCTTGGGCCTTTGGCTGATGTTGTGTAATACCAGATCAGTTAGAAATAAGGCCCCCCTCATTTGTGATTTGATTCGGGAGGGAGGAATGGATATGGTAGGTATTACCAAGACCTGGGTGGGCCCGGAGGGGGGTGTTCCTCTGGTTGAGTTATGCCCACCTGGGTTTCGAGTGTTTCATCAGCCGAGGGCTCAAGGAAAGGGTGGGGGGGTGGCGGTGGTTATTAAGGAAGATCTTTGTCCAAGGGAAATCACTGTTTCTCAAACAACCGGATGTGAATCCCTTTGTGTGAAGTGGGGTTCTGGGGTTCAGGTGGGCCTACTACTCACATACCTGGCTCCCTGCCATGTGACGTCGGCCCTGCCTGAGCTCCTTGAGGTGATAGCTGGCTTGGCAGTGGAGACCCCCAGACTTATGGTCATGGGGGACTTCAACCTCCCTTCTGCTGGCGTGACCTCGGGGGTTGCTCAGGAGTTCATGGCTTCCATGACAGCCATGGGCCTGACCCAACTAATTCAGGACCCCACTCACACGGGAGGCCACATCTTGGATCTAGTTTTTGTCTCTGATCAGTGGCAGAATGATCTTGGCACAGGGGACCTTCTTATAGAGCCCCTGTCATGATCAGATCATTCACTCTTCAGACTGGACTTCCATTCCACATACCCACTCATTGCAGGGAGGCGGAGCTGACAAAATGGTTCTGCCCCAGGTGCCTAATGGACCCTGGAAGGTTCCGGACAGAGCTTGGGCCATTTCCTGAGGCATGCACACACAACCCTGTCGGGGACTTGGTGGTCACCTGGGAGAGGGTGGCTTCTGAGGCTCTCAACCGGGTCATGCCCTTGTGGCCTCTAACCCGGCGTCCATCCCAATTAGCCCCCTGGTTTTCCGGGGAGCTTAGGGAGATGAAACACTGGAAAAGACGCCTAGAGAGTGGTTGGTTGGCTAGCCACTCTGAATCTGACTGAACACTTCTACGATCCCATATTAGGACGTACTTAGTGGCGACAAGGACGGCGAAGCGATCTCACTTCTCCGCCCTTATTGCATCCGCAGAAAATTGCCCGGCTGCCCTTTTCAGGATGACCCGCTCCCTCCTTGAGGTTGGGGAGTGGGAGGATCCCTTGCAGGGATATGCTGAGGATTTTTCCTGTTTTCTGCAGGATAAAATCGCTCAGATTCAGGGTGGGCTGGACTCTGACTGGGATTTTCTAGATGGGGGGGCGGGGCCATTTTTGGCGACACCTTCTGGGCTGAGTTTGACCCTGTGACCCTGGATGAAGTGGACAGGTTGCTGGGTGGCCTTAATGCCACCACATGGTCATTAGATCCATGCCCCTCCTGGCTGGTGTCAGCCACCCGGGAGGTGACGCGAGGTTGGTTCCAGGGGATTATTAATGCTTCTCTGAGAGAGGGGTTCTTGCCTGCTGACTTGAAAGAGGCGGTGCTGAGACCTGTCCTCAAGAAGCCATCCCTGGACCCATCATTGCTTTTTGGCGAAGGCTGTTGAGACATTAGTGGCACGTCAGCTTCCTCAGCACCTGGATGAAGCATTGTATCTGGATCCCCTCCAATCGGGCTTCAGGCCCGGGTACAGCATGGAGACAGCTTTGGTCACATTGGTTGATGATCTCTGGAAGGCATGGGACAGGGGTTATTCCTCTGTCCTTGTCTTGTTAGATCTCTCGGTGGCTTTTGATACTGTTGACTACAGTATCTTATTGCATCGGTTGGGGGGGTTGGGAGTGGGAGGCACTGTTCTATGGAGGTTCTCCTCCTTCCTCTCTGGCCGTTCACAATTTGTGTTGATGGGGGGGCAGAGATTGGCCTTGAGGCTCCTAATATGTGGGATGCCCCAGGGGTCAGTCCTCTTGCCCCTGCTGTTCAACATTTATGTAAAGCCGCTGGGTGAGATCATCCGTGGCTTTGGGGTAGATTTCCATCAGTACGCTGATGATACTCAGCTGTACATTTCCACCCCAGGCCACCCCAACGAAGCCATCGAAGTGATGAGCTGGTGCCTGGAGGCCGTGCGGAGCTGGATGGGTCTTAACAGGCTTCAGCTCAACCCGGCCAAAACGTAGTGGCTGTGGTTTCCTGCTCTCAGATACAGCTAGCTTGTTCCATCGCTGGCCACGGGGGGAGAGATTTTGACCCCCGCGGAGGGGGCTCACAATCTGGGTGTCCTCCTGGATGCATGGCTCTCATTGGAAGATCAGATCACAGCTGTCTCCGGGGGGGCCTTTTATCAGGTCCGTAGGACCTCCCAGTTGTGGCCCTTTCTGGATCGTGGCGCTCTTCGCACAGTCACTTCCGCCTTCATGATCTTGATTATGCCAATGCTCTTTACATGGGGCTCCCCTTGAAGAGCACTCAGAGGCTGCAGTTGGTGCAGAATGCGGCTGCGCGGATGATCTTGGGGGCTCCTCGGAGCTCCCATATTACACCTCTCCTGTGCGAGTTGCACTGGCTCCCTGTGGCCTTTCAGGTGTGATTCAAGGTCTTGGTTCTTGTCTTTAAAGAGTTCCATGGCTTGGGACCCGGGTACTTACGGGACCACCTGTTGCCATCATCAGCCTCCAGCCGACCTGTGCGCTCCTACAGGGTGGGCCTCCTCAGGATTCCACTGTCAGGACAGTGCCATCTGACAGCCCCGAGGGTACGAGCCTTCTCTGTGGGTGCACTCTCCCTTTGGAACGAATTGCCCCCACAGATCCAGACCATTGCAGACCTGCGGACCTTCTGGCGTGCAGTAAAAACCCAGCTGTTTCAGCAGGCTGGTCTGGCCTAGTACTCAATGAAGGTTTTAATCTTTGTTTTTTAATTAGTTTTAAATGTCAAATTTTAATTTTTAATTTTTAACTGCTCTTTAAATTGGATTTTAATTCATTGGCCATTGCATTATTTGAAATTTTAATTTGGTTTTAATTGCATATACATGTATTTATGTCTTTTATTAGGCTGTACACCACCTCGAGTCCTTCGGAGGGAGGCGGTATAGAAATTCAATAAATAATAATAATTCAAAGAGAAAAAGAACTGGTCAATGAAACTGTATGTTGCTTTTAAAGGAAGTAATGGGGTCTGCATGGAAAACATATACTCACTCCCCCTAATGAAAGACATGCTAGCTCACCTAGCAAAGGGAAAACTCTTTACCAAACTGGACCTGCGAGAGACATATTATTAAGTGAGGATTAAGGAAGGGGACAAATAGAAAACTGTATTCAATTGTTCTTTCAGGAATTTCCAATTTAAAGTCATGACCTTTAAGCTGTAGGGGAAACCTGTAGTAGTCATGCAACTAATTAATGAGGTGTTGCATGAACACATATAGAAGGGGGTCCTCATATAATTAGTGACAGGGTTCCACACAGCATCCACAATTTAATCAAAACTCCAAAGAAGCAAAAGTCCTTAAAATGAGTTTTTATTGAATACATTGTATTGGTATGTCTGGAGAAATCATGAATCTAAAATTCCCAGGCTTTCTCCACCCAAGTAAAGTGAAAATTCCTCCCCATTAATTAACACATGGCACTCTCTGTTCCAATCTGACCTAGGTGGTAGCCAAAGTTCATCTTTGCAAACCACCCACATCAGGTGCAAGAGAAATGTCCTTGGTTCTCATGAGAAGAATTTAGAAGGACTGTGAAAAGACAAAAAATCTCTGAGTTGTTGCTATCTAAACCCAACTCCCTGGCCTCTTCTTACAATGAGTGTGTCACGGCTAAAAGAACTACCATATTACTTGCAAAAGCCTAGAAGAATAAAATCCCAGCATATATATTTCTTTTAGGCTTGACAGGCCACCTCCCTTCTCAACTAAAGGTGATTCCCTGTAATAAACAGTGACATCCATTAGCATATTCCCACCAAACAATCAATCCCCCCTCCCCCCTCCAGGAGGTTCCTTGGGTTTATGAGGAAATTTTTGATGAAATTTCTTGACTAATCGATCTGCTTGAATGTCCCAGCTTTTTGTCCAAGTAGCTTCAGATAGGGGGTATCTCTTCCACTGGACAATTTATCTCTATGAATTTTGGAATTGAATATCTTTTTCATTTCGTAATGAGTTTGACCTTGGACTACAATGGGACCAGGGGGTGCTTGATCACTAGGTCTAGTTCTGGATTCCACCCGTCATTTAAGCTGTGGAATACTGGATGGACCTTCCCTAACAATCAAGGAAGACCTCAGTTGGACAGTTACAGGGTTTATTATTTTGACTATAGGGAAAGGACCCAGAAATTTTGGACCCAATTTCTTGCTTGGTAATTTCAATTTGAGGTATTTAGTGGATAAGTAGACCTTCTCTCCCACCCTAAAGAGAATTTGGTCACTGTCAAGACTGCCTCGTTCAAATCCCAAGAAAGAAAAAACCTGAATTCATTGTGGTTGAAAACAGGGAACTTTTACTGGGAAAGAAGCGAATGCAGAGAAAGCAAAAGCAAGATCTGGCAAAATTGCAGGAAAATGTACATATCAAAAGAATCCCTAAAAACCTCCCCTCAGGGTCTGAAGAAGATTATCCAATCCTTAGTTCTCATTAAGTCATGAGGCAGGCATCTGCAGGTGTTAGTGACCGTTACTTCTCTGGGATGGTTGGCCTTGAGCAGACATAAACATCTTGGCCAAGGAATGCAAAGTCCATTAATCATATACAGGGGCTCCAGAAATCAGTACTCTTCCCCCCCTTATTCCCCAGCTTCCCCTCCCCCCATTACTATGGCAGCTGATAAGAGTGAAGCTTCAGCAGAAAGTTGGAGGCTGACATTTGGCCCCCCTGCAGCAGAGACGTTAGTCCACAGGGTCATTGTCGCAGTCCATTTCACTCTCTCCCACAATGGTCGGAGTTCCCCGTTCCTCCTGGCTGGGAGGGGCAAAGTCCACGACTTCCACTCCTTTAAGTGCCATTTCATGAGGCTTGGCTGGCTATCTCTCAACTCTTCTGGGTCTTGTAGTAGTCAGCATGGAGGTGGTCTTGCTGAAGCATTCAGCTGCCCGGTGCCGCTCCTTCCCACACTTGAAACAAGCTGTGGTCTTTGGTCTGGCTGCCAGAGCACGCTTCGGAGCTCTTGGAGCTTCTCTTGGAGCAGAGGAGGAGGGTTAGTTCCAAGCATGCATGCCCCGGTCATGATCCCTGGTCTGATCTAGTTCTACTTCACCTGCCAGGACATACCAGTGGTCTTGAGGAGCCCCCTGGGCCACGCACCTGTTATAGATGTCATCATTCAGCCCGTCCTTATAGTATTCTATCAGGGTTACTTGGGACCAGCCATGCATGTGACAAACCAGACTCTGAAACTCCTGTGTATATTCAGCCACTGACATATGCCCTTGGGTGATGGTTTTCATCCTGGTCCTGGCCCTATGTTCCGCCAGGGGGGGTCTTCAAAGCAACTGCGAAGGGCGGTCATAAATTGGTTGTAATTTCTCAGTTGGGGGGCATTGTCATTGTGGAGGGAGGTCGTCCACTCTGCTGCCTCCCCTTCCAGGGCATGGTAACATATCTCACTTTGGCAGCTTTGCTGGTAAAATCTTCACCATATTCTTGCATATGGTTGCAAACTTGGGCCAGGAAAAATCCCAGAGTTTTGGGATCCCCTCCATATTTTATTGCTAGCAGAGGAATCTCTGGAATTTGATGCCTTCAGGGGATCCCTTTCCCCACTGGGGTGGGGGGGCTTGAGCTTCTGCCGCTGCTGCTGGGATAACCCTTGCTGCCGGCCTTTGCTGGGCTGGGATCTCTGCTTGGGTTTCAGCAGCACTGGCCCCTCCTGCCGCCTGTTCAAATTCCTCAGCTGCTGGTTGGAATGCATGGGTCATCAGGAGATCTTCTGTGTCAGCCTCTAGCCCAGGGCCCCCTCCATGCCGGCGTCACTCCCAGGTGAGGTTCGTAGGGCTCCTCAAGGCGTCCCACTCCCAAAGACCATCTTAGTTGCACTGCCCTCTCTTCCAGGCGCAGTTCTCCTAGGCTTTCAATCTCCTCTCTATACATGCACAGAGTGGGAGAAGTCAACCCCTGAGCTCCCATGTCTTCTTGGTTGCTCCCTGGGTTTGACATTCTGTACACAGCCCCCACGGTAGATTTTATCTCCGGGTTGACTGGTAATGCAGACCTTGCTTAATATCAGGACTGTCTCATTCAAATCCCAAGAAACAAACAACCTGAATTCATTGAGGTTCAAAACAGGGAACTTTTACTGGGAAAGAAGCGAATGCAGAGAAAGCAAAAGCAAGGTTCAATTCTATTCAATTCAATCCTTTATTGTCAATGCACATGTATGCAGCAAAATTGAGTGAGCCTCCATCAGTACAATCACACAAAGCACAGAAACACAGAATACATTCTGATCCAGACTTATAAACAAATCCCTAACTCCAGGAAATGCCTGGGCTGGCACATTTCCACATACAGATATATATTTATACACACACACACACATTATTCCACTGATATGTACATGTTGCTCATTGCACTGTCACTGTGAGTCTGTTGTATTAAATCTAGTCATGGTATTATGTGGCATTTAGAAGTTGGACGGCCCATGGATAGAAGCTGTTTTTCAGCCTATTTGTCCAGCTGGCTATGCTTCCGTATCTCTTGCCCGATGGTAGAAGTTTGAAGAAGTGCTGTCCAGGGTGAGAGTCATCCCTGGGGATTTTTCTCACTCTGTTAAGACAGTAGGATCTAGCTATTTCCTCCAGTGGGGTTATGGGACAGCCCATGATTTTTTTGTGCTGCGCTCATTATCCTCTGTAGTGCCTTCTTGTCTGTAGTTGTTAGGCCAGCGTACCATACTGTGACACAATATGTGAGGATGCTTTCTATTGTTGACAGAGGCCTCCAGATACCAGCACTCTTCCCCCTTATCCCCCAGCTCCCCCTCCCCTGTTACTATGGCAGCCAATAAGAGTGAAGCTTCAGCAGAAAGTTGGAGTTTATCTGCTTATTTCTTATAAGTCTCTGCCTCTTTTTTGAGAGCAGCCTTAGTTTTTTCCCAACCCTCTTTCAACGAGTCCATCCACTCTTGCAGTGGCACAGAAGACAGGGCTCTCAAGGCAGTTCAGGCTTCAGAACAAAGTCCACCCTGCTTGTCACTTGGAAGGGCATAAGTCCATGCTGCTGTGCATGGCATTATTGTAAGCAACCACCGCAAAAAGCTATAGGTCCACCCAATTGTCTTGTTGGTAATCAACATAGCATCTCAAATATTGTTCCACCATGGCATTCATGTATTCCACGGCCCCATTCGTAGCCAGATGAAATCCTGAACTGAGTCCCTGAGCCGATCCTATAGGCTTCAAAAACTGCCACCAGAGCTTTGTGGTGAATTGTATTCTTTAATCAGAAATTACGCATCTTGGGGTTCTGTACAGTCAGTAGATATGTTGGATAAACATTTTGGCTCTGTTTGGAAGTGGGGGACCATTGGGAGATGATCTGATTCGTAGTGGCTCCAAAGATGACTGACCCCCTGATGCTGGGACTGGCCTGGCTTGACAAATGGGACCCAACCATCACATGGGAGAGGGGCTACCAGAAACTGAAGATAGCCCCCAGGCACAATCCTCCACCACCCAACAGCCTCCCTAACCTTGAGTACCCTAATCAGTTGGCATCTGAAGGGAGAAACACAGTAGCTACGCTTGGGGTTGGCCTTGATTTAACGGAAGTCCCACCAGAATATCGGGACCTTGCAGAAATTTTTAGCAAGCAGGAATGCAATGTGCTCCCCCCTCATTGACCCACAGATTGTACCATTGAGTTTGTGCCAGGAGCCACCCTGCCCAAGCCAAAGATGTATTCCATGGTGCCCAAAGAGATGGCTGAATTGAGGAAATACATTGACGAGAACTTGGCGCGGGGTTTCATTCAGTCTGCAAGCTCCTAGGTGATGGCCCCTGTCCTCTTCCATGAGAAGGATGGGTCAATGAGATTATGCATGGATTTTCAGGGGATCAATGCCGTGAGCGTGGAAAACACATACCCCTTCCCACTCATGGAAGATCTGCTGAACCATTTAGCCAAAGGGAAGATCTTCACCAAGCTGGATTTACATGAGGCATATTACAGACTGCAGATAAGGGGAGGGGGGACGAATGGAAGACTACTTTCAACTGCCCCTTGGGAAGCTTCCAATTCAAAGTGATGCCTTTCGGATTGCAAGGGGCTCCCACAGTGTTTATGCAGTTAATAAATGAGGTCCTCCATGAACACCTTTACCAGGGGGTCCTGGTCTACTTGAACAATATTCTTATCTTTAGCAAGACCTTCAAGGAGCACATAAAACTAGTCCAGCAGGTGCTCTAGAAGTTATTCACTGCCAAATTATATGCCAAACTTTCAAAATGCGAATTTCACCATGAGGTGATAGACTATCTGGGCTATAGAATTTCTAGCAGGGGGATCAAGATGGATCCCCAAAAAGTGTCAGCTGTGTTAGATTGGCAGTCACCCTGAACCCAACAGTTGCAAAGTTTTCTGGGTTTTGCTAACTTCTACCAGCAGTTCATCCCCACATTTGCCCATGTAGTGCTACCGCTGACAGAACTGTTAAAAACCGGGAAGGGGAACCCTAAGCCATGGCCGACTCAGCTGCTCAAATGGACAATGATATGCCAGAAAGAGTTCAAGAGTCTGAAGCAACTGTTTGCGCAGGAACTAGTTCTTCAGCATCCTGACCTGGAAAGGCCTTTTGTCATCCAAACAGATGCCAGAGACATCGCTGTTGCAGCAGTGCTTCTCCAAGAGAATCCCCAACATCTTGGGGGGGGGGGTAATATTCTAGCTGACACACTGTCTCGAAAGCCACAGTTCAACAGCCAGAAAGAAGAGATTATTCAATAAGTATTGCCCCCCTCGCAGCCAGCCGCTCAAATGACTACTTGAGCTCAAAGGCAAATACGCACTTCTGGCGACCCACACCCACTGATGGGTGACATCACTGCAGCTTTAACCACAAATCCATGGTTCCTGGACAACAAGGACTCCCTCATGATCCACGATGGATTAGCATGGAAAGGGTCCAAAATTTATGTCCCTACTAGTTTGCATATCAAAGTTCTGGAGTGTTGCCACGATGCTAAATCAGCAGGGCATTTTGGCTTCTTGAAAACACTCCATTTGGTATGCAAGCAATTTTGGTGACTGCACCTCAAACCCAAGGTGGAGGACTATGTAAAAAGTTGTGTGATTTGCACCACCATGAAGGGAAGACCTGGTAAGCCACCTGGTCTCCTGCAGACTGTGGCTGAATCTTCACAGCCATGGGAGGAAATCAGCATGGACTTCATAGTAGATCTTCCCGCCACCAATGGGAAAATGGTCATTTGGACCATCATTGACCTGTTTTCCAAGCAAGAACATTTGTGGTGTGTTCTGGGTTCTGTCGGTGAAAAAGCTCACAAAAATGTTCATTCAGCACATTTATTGCCTCCACGGAGCCCCAAAGTAAGTAATTTCCAACCAAAGAGTACAATTCACAGCAAAATTCTGGAGATAATTCCTGAAGTTGATGGGGTCAGTTCAAGGACTTAGTTCCAGCTTTCATCCAGCTACGAATGGGGCCACAGAACATGCGAATGCCATGGTGGAACAATACTTAAGATGTTATGTGGATTACCAGCAGAGCAACTGGTCGGATTTACTGCCATTCACTGAAGTTGCTTTCAACAATGCCATTCACAGCAGCACTGATTTGATGCCATTTCAAGTGACCAGTGTGGTGGATTTTGTCCCGAGGCCAGAGCTGCCACAAGAATCTCCTTCATCTATGTCCTTGCAGGAGTGGATGGACTTTGTGAGGGAAGGGTGGGAAAAAAACAAAGCGGCATTGAAGAAATCAGCAAAGACATATAAAAAGCAAGCGGACAAGCACCGAGCAGATTCAGCTCCTTTCAGGGTTGGAGAAAAAGTGTATTTGTCAACAAAGTATCTAAAGTTGAAGATACCCAGCAAGAAATTAGGCCCAAAATTCTTGGGCCCTTTTCCAATTGTGAAGATAATCAACCCGGTCACTGTCCAACTCAGCCTCCCTCAGTTGGTAGGCAAAGTGCACCCAGTGTTCCACAGCAGTTTGCTCAAGTGTCACGTAGAATTGCATACCAGGCCTTGAGCTCCCGCACCCCCTGCTCCTGTGGTAGTTCAAGGACAAAGACATTACAAAGTGAAAAAAATTTAGACTCAAAAATTTTGCGAGGAGTTTTGATGTATTTAGTCCAGTGGAAGAGATATCCCCTATCCGAAGCTTCCTGGGTGAAAAGCCACAATATTAGTGCAGACAGGCTCATAAAGAAGTTTCATGAGGTGTTCCCTCAAAAACCCAAGGGCCCTCCTGCGGGGGGGGAAGGGTGGTTGATTTTGGGGGGGAGGAAAGCTGCTCATTGACTTTTTTTCTGTTGCAGGTAAATGTCTTTCTTTGAAGAGGGGGGCAGCCTGTCAAGTCTAAAAGGACAGTTTTGGGCTGGGGGTTTTCTGCTAAAGAATATTGGCCATTGTTTAAAGTATTGTTTGGGGCCTTTTAGCTTTGACACATCTTTTCTTTCTTTTGCAAGGTCACCGAGTTGTGAAGTGGGGGTTGGTGAAGACAACTTGGAATTATTATCTTGTTTGCATTCTTTTAGGTCTAGTTCTCATGGGAAATGTTAAGGATAGTCCTCCATTAGGAGAATGAATGTGCAGCGAAACATTGTGAGAGTGGTGTGGTAAAATACACAAACCAGAATATAGAGACACTGAGTAGAAAAATAAGTTTTTACTTCCATGGAAATAGAGGTTTTGCAAAGTCCATCAATCAGTCCAAATTCATATAGTCAAGTCAGTCAGTCAGTCATCAAACAGTTCAGTTCAGGGATAATCCAATAATCAAAGTCCAATAACAAATATACAGTTTGGTAC
>JAEANM010007843.1:7212-17427 GCA_017656035.1 Myanophis thanlyinensis | reverse complement strand
AATAAATAAATAACTCAACTGGGTAAATATTTGTAATAATTCTTCCTCTTCCTATTTTTCCTATAACAACCACCCTCATCCCTTTGTCTTATCTAAGCCATCCCTCCCACCCCTTTCCTAATATTGCAAGCAGATTGCTCCAATCACATGTCTTCCAGATGTGTTGGGAGAAGAGATGTCACAATTCTCAGCTAGTCTGTGAACTGTAGTTTCAGCACATTGGAAGACTGTTTAGGTCTTCCTAATGAGCATCTTCCTTTTGTTCAGCCATTGGGTTAAAATAATAATAGTGAGAAGGATCTTTACATTAATTAAGGATGGCTGGATGAGGTTCTGAAAATACTTAGCATATTTTGGGATGATGCCCAAGGAAGGCAATATCCTAAAAGTTGCACATGCAGCAGAATGAGGTGGTCATATTTGAAGCAAATATGTGGTCTGTATTGTTTTGGGGCATGAGTAGAAGACACAAAATTTGAAAATACTCCCTTCGGTAGATACAAATCAGCCTCCCTCTAAGGTCAGAAAGAGTTCTCCACAAGTAGGATTTTTTCATGAATTTCTAGACCTTTGAGATCTGTACGCAACAAAATTTCATTTTAATGTACGCCGATTAGTGTACATTCAAAATGACAATATTATTCTAAGTCTAAGTCTATTGCTACTTGTAGTTGCTAATGTCAAGTAAGCTAAATGCAAGCCAGAAAGTAGAGTTTTCCCAGATTGTGGATACTGTATATACTGCTTACCACCCACAGTTAATTGATTAGAGTATTATTAACATGAGATACATAAATAAATAAACCCATTAATAAAATTATGAAATGGAAAATTAGGTACATAAATAAATCCTGCATATCAATACTAATGGTGAAACAGGGAGAAAGGATGTAGATAAAAACTGTCCCTGCTAAATTTACTCTTTTTTTAAAAAATTTGCAGGACCATTTTTGCATAGGGAAGGACAGGACCCCTCCTCGTGCCATTTGAAGTGGCACAGTCCATTCCATTATCTCAGGTCTTCTCAAATTCTTTTGCTGCTTCTGTAGATTATTACGTGTGGAATCCTGTCCAGATTAATTACTGCTTGAATGTTTAGTCTAAGACCAGTACTATCCCTTTACTCCAACTTCCTGTTTAGCTGCATATCTTTTGCCTATTTATTCCAAGCCTACTTCTAGCCAGAGGTATTTTCTCAGCTCCCAAGAAAATATGCTCTAAGAACCCTTGATAGCAGGAAATAATTATTCTCAAGATTTATGAATGTCTTTATTAGATTTATATCCTTTTTTTTCTCTTGAAGCTCAAGGTGGTATATATTGTATGCTTCCCTCCCTCTTTTCTTACAACATCCCTATAAGCAGGACTGAACTAAGACATAGGTCACTGGTCCCAAATTAACTATCGAATATTGTTGGCTGAGATCAAGTCTGAATGACCACATCATTTGGGCATAATCGTACTGTTTTTATTATATATCAACTCTATTTCTCCTCTACCTGACTGACTGACTGACTGCTATACATTTTTTTCCCCGCCAGCTTGAGCTTTCCATGGCAGGTGACAATGCTGATCACTCCATGTTGAAACCGTTGAATGAGGAATTCTGAAGAATTCCAGGAGAAATGCTGCTATCCTACTTAGGGATTTTCCAGGACACTAAAAGAGGAGAAAACCAAGATCTCTGTGGACCAATGCACTTTCTTTGCTCTTCTATAGATGGTACAAGAAACCTATTGTGTGGATGTTGTTGTAGTTATATAGTGCTTTTTTTTTTCTTCTCAAGCTTGGAAGGCATGCCTGTCCCTGAGTCAGAACTTAGCAGTTCATTTCACATCTTCCACAATGAGCAGAATTTATTGTAGAAAGAGATTGTGGGTGAAGCAGAAAAAAAGGTCGAGAACCCTGGGGAAAGTGGCAGGATGCAGGCCAAAAAGAAGTATGGGAATTGTTAACTCAAACAAGGAAACCACCAGGTTGCCAAAATTCTAAAACAATGGTTTTAATGAAGAAATAAAATCATGGTTTGATGAGCATTTGAATGTTGCTGCTGTATTACTTCTGTAGCACTTCAGGCACAATTTATAGTAATTTGTTTTAATGCAATATATATGAGATCTTGAATTTATATATTGTAATTCAGTACAATTTGTGTCTTTCAAATTCAAAGTCTAAAGCTGGAAGAAAGGGATTTTAACAAATTAAATGTGGAAGAAACACAATTAGCCATACTTTGTTCTCTCCCCAAACTGCTTCTGCTCAGCCTGAATTTCAACAAAATGTTTCCAGCCTGGTTCAAAGAGTTGTGTTGTTTCTTTGCCACATTTTTAACCACTGCCATTAAATTTTTGTTTTTTACAGCACATACTGCTCTATGATTGTTTTAATAAACACAGTACCAAGTTTTCAAACTGTGCACTTATGTGGATGCCTACTGAAAAATAAGACTTTCCACCCATCCAAAAGTTTTACTTACTATTTTTGTTATCAAAGAAGAGGAATTATAAAGTGAAGAAAGAGGAATGCTGTAATACTCTGCCACAGAAACTACAATCAGTAGCAAAGAAGTAATAAAAGAGGCCTTGGGAAAAATGTTACATTCTGGAGGCAACATAAAACTGAGAGAAGGGGAGAAAATATATCAGGAAGAAGAAAAATGAGTGTAGTTAAGTTTCACGTGTGATAACATCATGATATGAATGATACCTGTCTCTGTTTTTGCATTAATAGATTTAGACTATGAGATGATGCCCCTCCTACAGCAAATGTTGGAAAAGAAACAACTGGCCAAACCAATGGAGATGGTGAGCTCTTACTTAATTTTTTGCTGTAATCTTTTTCTAAATTGCTGTAATATACGATGCTTTTTCTTTTTTTTAATTACAAGTTTTTTTGTTTTTCATTTTTTAACAACCAAATCAATATGTGAACAGTATGTGTCCTGGGTATCATACATTTTGGTACATAGAAAAATATTTATCATTTTTATATCAGTCCTATCCTGTATATCATATATCTTCCCATAAATATAAAAGTATTGCTTCAATTTATTACATTTCAACACAATGTATATAATTCTGATAATATTATACATATTCCTATTAAGTTTAGATTAAATTTCCCCTTTCCCAATTCTTTAAATCCAAGTGTGTATTATTATTAGTTCCCCTCTATCTAGTCTCCCTGCTTATTCCAACTATTAACTATGGTCCCTGCTGTATTTGAGCATGTTTTCTCTCTACCCATCATCTCTTACCCGCTTTGATTCTTTAATCAATCCTTGGCTCCCCTGTTTCTCTCTTAAATCTCTCTCTCGGCCCCTCTTTATTAACTTTTCTCCTCTCTCTGCTCTTTCCCATTGTCTATTTTCCCAGATTTCTACTATCTCTATCTATCTCTTTTTCAGACCCAATTTCCTGATTCTTTAGTGCCTCTTTTAATTCTCTTATAAAACTCTCCCCTTGATTTATTTCATCCATCTTTGTTACTTTTAGTATTGTCTCTTTCCTGTCATTTTGTAGATGTTGCATCATTTGTTGGTTTAATTGTATATTAACTCCTGTTCTTTGTATTGATCTCTCCTCTTCCTGAATGTCTTGGTCCCTTATGGTTCCTTGCAGCATGTTGTCCATTATATCCACTGTAGAGTTCAATTCAGTCTTCATTTAGACTCAGCTGTCCACATTTCCTTTGTATTTTGAAGTAAAGATATCATCTCATCCCAAATACTCATCTCTTCTTGGTAAAACATCTCATAATAATTTGTTGTGTCCTTTTTTTTGTCCAATAATCCAACAGTCATAAACTCAGATATTAAGTCACTTCTCCAACAATTCAGCTCTCTCAAATCTCTGTATCCCCAAGTCAATCAGTCTATTACAGTTCAATCTTTATTATAATCCTCAGGGAAGAGGTGAAATTCAGCAGGTTCTAGCAGGTTCACTAGAACCGGTAGTAATTTTTTTAAGCAGTTGGGAGAACTATTAGAAGAAATCTCCTTTTGGTTTTGTTTTGTTTTTCATTTTACAGGGTTGATCCTGCAAGCAAGGCAGGGAAAAAACATTCTGGTGTTGTTTCTAGCCTAATCTTTATTGCCCTGCTTACAGAAACTGCCTACCCAGTCACATGACACCCCCAGCCACGCCCACCAAGCCACGCCCACAGAAACAGTAGTAAAAAAAATTGAATTCCACCACTGCCTCAGAGGTCTGGAAATATCCTTCTTATTTCCTTAGTTCCCTTAATCAGTTCAATAATTCATTCTTATTTTTATTTCCATAGTATGTAATTTTCTTTTCCAACAGCATGTGGCAGTATTGAATTTAAATTCAATGTTAAACAATTTTTTCTAAAGTCCTCATTTTAAAAGCAAAGTTAATGTCAATAAGTAATTCCAACACTTCAAAGTGTCTCTCCCAAACACTGCTGAATCAGTTTGAAATCCAATCTTCTGTATCTGAACAAAAAGATTTCTTTTTCCTTCCCCTTTAAATTTTCCCCTTCCATTTCAAGCCATTTTTTCCCCTCCAAGTTTCACTTTGCTGCCTTGTGAGTCAAAAGTAGATTAAAAGCAAATTTCCTCTCACCCAGGTCTGCACACTGTTCAGCAACTCCTCTCCAGCTCCATGCTTAGATGTTTACTGATTGTCACAGCTCTGTGGCAGCCATTTTCGGCTGCTTCTTCATCCTGCCATGGCATGGAGGAATTTAAGCTTGGGGGTTCTATAGGAGAGTTGCCAGCTCTCCTCAACCTCACCAGGTGCCACTTCTCAGCTTTACTGCCCCTACAGGGTTGGCTTTCGCCTCCCTTGGGAGCCCACGAGCAGGGGAAGGCTAGAAGAGAAGTGCAGCAATCCACCTCTTCTTCCATAATGCCGCAACATCAACTGGAAGTCCTACAATGCTTTTCCAAATTCATATCAAACATGTATGCCTAAAAAGCAGTTAGCCAAAACTGATATTCTTCCTCAGAATTCCATTGAGGTTTTATATAAGGGTGCACTTAGGCAGAGATGTGCCAAATCCTTGGAAGATATTGATTCTCAGTTAAAAAAAGAAATGCTCTATTTGTGAACTAGGCATCTTAATGGTCTTGTGGTCACCAGAAGCCATTCTGCTGTATACCAGAATTCCTTTTCAGAACATTGTTTTCATTTATTGTGCTTCTAAGAACCGCAGCTCCTGCTGAGAGAGTAATGAGTCAAAGGTGTGGCTGGAAATTGTTAGCTCTGGTGAAGAAGCAAAAAATGACAAGCAAAAGAAGCTGGTTTCCACAGACTCCAGTTTGTTGCATGGAATTCCAAGTAGCAGGTCCTGATCCAGTCATAGGATATTCTCCATGTCTGGCAGGACATTGAATATTGTACTTAGGTCTGATTTGATGGGGAAAATTGGAAGACTTGAAGTTTCTGTGTGGTGGCTTGTGGATGTTAGCAGGAAGATAGTTTTGAAGGCCAGGAGAAGAAGGAAGCCTATGTGAATTTCTTCCTTCAATATAATTAGATACAAAGCTATGTGAAATAATTAGATAATTCGATACAAAGCTATGTAAAATGAGCTGCCAGACAAAGAGGACTAAAGAAGGACTATTTGCCCTTGGCTCAAGCTCAAAGGAAGCATGAAAGGTAGGTTAATCACTCGCTCGTTCGTTTGTTCGTTTATTCATTCGTTCATTCATTCGTTTGTTTGTTTATTCATTCACTCATTCATTGAATTTATAAACTGCTCATTTCCCCTCACAGAGGAACTCTGCATATGTAGAAATGAAATATAAAAACATAAAACTGTGCATAAATATCATATTAGGAGGAAAAGGTAAAATTCAAAGTTAAAAAGGCAAAGGTATGCCTTCAAGATGTTAATTAGTTTCATGGCTTCAAGAGCCTCAGAGCCAAATTTCCAGACATTTCTGAGGTCAGTGAGGTGGGAGCCTGCCTCATACAGTATCTGGAGGACAGACAGGGCAGAAGCAATGGCAGAGAAAGTTTTCTTCCTGGACCCTGCAAATCAAAATCCTTTATCTGTTGGGACTCATAGCATACTTTCCCTGCCTGACCCAGGGGGATGGTCTGATCTAATAGGGCAAAGACAGTTCTTGGCCCCAGGCCATGTAGGGCTGTAATGGTGACAACTAACACTTGGACCTGGAAGCAAGTCAGCATCCAGTATAGCTTGCATAGCAGAGATGTTCCTTCGGTCACTCAAAATTGCCCCTGTGGCCACAATATATACCCAGTTCAAACTTCTGGATACTTTTCAAGGATAGCCCCATGTAGACTGCATTGCAATCATCGAAATGAGAGATGGCAAGGGTGTGAGTGAGTGACTGAAGAGCCTCCTGATATATAATGGAACAACAGAGTTGGAAGGGACCTATTCAGGAAAGGGCATAATTGGGGTACAGCTTGAAGTTGAGCAAAAGCTCTTCTAGCCATGACTGCCCGCTATTCTTAGTAGTTGATCCAGGACAACCCTCAGATTGTATATTGTTATTTTCTGGGACAGTGCAATCCCGTCCAGTAATTAGATTATGCCTCCTTTGTTTTTCAATTATGTTTTAAAAGGTCATTATGTTGTCAGTTGCAATCCAAAATATTTATTTTGAAAAAAAAAAAAAGCTGCTATATGAGAGATCCAAAACAGGGAGTCTCCATCAGTCTCAGCATTTCTGAGTTGGAATCCTGGACTGTAATCATGACCAGCATGGGTGACAATGAGCTGCCCAATCCAAAATTTAAAACTAGGAGCAGATCTCATGATTATTGCTGCAGTTTTTATTGACTTTTATATCTGACTAGCCAGTTACTTGCATTTGTAAATTTTCATTATCTCTGACTGCCACCTTCTCTTTTCCTTTTCTCTCTCATTTGTTCTCCTGCTTCACATCAAAAGATGGAATTCGCTTTGGAAAGGATTCTTTCTGGTAAAGAAACTTTCACTCTTCCTTCCCATTCCCTGATGGAGGAGGAAGTTGATCTCAGCCTTGATATGCTGCAAATCTGCGAGCTGGATTTAGAAGTTGAGGAAAATGCCATCATTTCCAGTGGAGTAACGATGCGTGCTCAAAACTGGCTGCTGTATACTCCAGCTTGTATGCTCTGTAGATCCTAAATGGGTAAAAGAAGAACTAAAACAGTTTCTAAAAATACAATGGTTTTGTGACTGCAAAAGGTCAGTCAGACTGTGAATTAAAACTATTATTTAAAAAAAGTTCTTAACAGTTCAAAATATCTCTTCAGGTTTAGATAGGCTGATAGTTCCCATTTCCTTATGGGAAAATAATGAGAAGTAAGAATTTGTGGATATTAGCTGTTGCTGAGGAGTTTCTCTGCCTACAATTTTCAGTAATTTTCCTATATTATGCTGAATCTATGTGAGTTTCATCCTTATGGCCAAGGGGCTTGACCAGGTTTGACGTTAGATTCTAAATTAATTATATTCTGGTTATTGCAAGAATCTTGGAAAAAACTGAGGAACAATTCTCTGTGTATTTCTGTTATTTCTTTTTTGTAAGTGAAGCTGAAGAAGCTTCTTGGATGAGAAGCGAAATGTCTTCAAAGAAAAAATAAAGTCCAGTTGCCTCTTGAAAAAAGCACCTTTGGGACATGATTGTTACAATTATTAAAGCATCCCATCCCCTACCTCAATATGACAGTGGGGTTAGGAGGGCCTTTGCACAATGCACAACTTCATAATTATGGAGCACTTGTGCTAGTTCCTAGATCAAGGAGACTTCCACATGGCCACACATGCTCTAGTCCAGGGGTGTCAACTGGTGGCCCATGGGCCAGATGCATAACATGCAGGCCATGCCCACCTTGGCTCTGCAAAGGAAAAAAATGTTGCAATACATCACATGATGTCGCGTGACGCAATTGTCTTTGACACCCGTGCTCTAGTAATTTCCCAGTTACACTAGTGCAATGCATTCTACATAGGTCTACCACTGAAAAGTACCTGCAAACTTTGGGCTGGTGTAAAACACAGCAGTGTGAGCACATGTGTGTTTCTGGTGATACATCCCTAGAGAGAGGGGGCGGTATATAAATCAAATAAATCAAATAAATCAAAATCAAATACATAAGTTGTGCCTCTGTTTTGCAAGCTGCATTGATTACCAGTTTGTTTTCAAATCCACTTCAAGGTTCTGGAATTGGCCTTTAAAGTACTTCATGATACGGGACAGTTTTATTTAAGGGACTGCCCCTTCCTGATTTTATCTGCCCATGCTAACAAGATCCAAGGGTATATTACATGTTCCATTGCCTAGGGAGCTACATTTGGTGGTGGTGGTGGTGGTGATGATGGAGGCTTGGGTGGCAACTTCTTCTTTCTACTGAGGAATCTTGTCCACACTTAAGTAAGGTTTACCTTGTCTCTATAGAGTTTCTGGAGGCCCTCAAGTCCCAGTTACATCAGCAGGCCAGGCCACCAGCAGTAGATGGACCAATGAAGTAGCTTCACTATTTTTAACATCCCGTCATCTATTCTTTGTTTTATTTGGTTTTTATATTTGTAATGTATTTATTAACTATTTTTTAGCAATGTTGTATGTTGCCCAGAACTGCTGTCTTGTGAGGTGCATAGCTATTTAAATTGATTAAATCGATCAATCAGTCCTTCATACTATTGTATTTGACTGGTCATTTTACTAATGTTATCTGATTGGGCATTTCATTCATTCTATGTGATACAAGTTTATGATATTTACTCAGTAGATTTTCATATACCATAAGAGGTGGTGGTGGTGACGAGAAGAGTAAAGAAGATGATGAGAAGAGAAGAATAAAATTATTTTACTTCTCAAATGGTCTTGCTATCCAAATCCTATAACTGGGAATTGCTATTGCCCAGCAAAGCAGATGTATTTGGTGTATAAACTAGCCAGAATTATTTCTGACTTCATCTACTATATTAATGAGTCTCAGATAAAAGGATAGAGAAAAATATTTCGTAATTAGCAGATTGTTAAAATTTAAAAAATCCAATAAAAGCTCAGTTTCAAAAGGCACCAGATAATAGTCAGAGATTATGCTCGTTGATCATCCTCTATTACACATCATGGCTTGTTGCAAACCATAGCTTTTGAAGAGCCATAATGACTTCAGCACAAAGCACTAAGCTACCAACTAGAATTCTTAAATCACAATGGGTTAGTCTGAACATCAAAAGATACAGCTTAGAGATGTGGTATTCAAATTGTGTTTCCTGGAACCCAAGGGTTTTGTAAGAATTTGCCAGGAGTTCAACATGAAGTTGCCATCTGCATTGTATGAAATGTATTATTACAACATTAATTGGAAAAGGTTTTTTTTTTTTTTCAAATAAAATGTATTACTTCAAATGTATTTATTAATAGATTCCAAAAAGCTTTCCCTTGATGCACCACCGGCACAGATTTGATTTCAGAAATGTTTGACTATCTGACACTAGCAGTGAACACTTTATCCATTTTGGGGGGGGGGGGATGATGAGCAGCAGCAGCAGCCTCACAGGTGACCTGTGTGACGAGTATAGGTTTAACTGAGAGTAAAATGCTACAATCTGTTTGACTTCCTGACTCGGCATGAAACTTGGAAAAAAAAAGAAAACAGCACATTCCAGATTGAAAAGATGTTTTCCAGCCAACTTCAGACTTACCACTCACTATCCTTTAATTCTAATTCAATTGACCCAAGTGAATTTTCCAAAAATGTGGAAAAAAGATTTAAACATCTATCCTGAATATTTCTAGAGGCAATATTTTGGCCTGAAGATATAATTTTAAAAATCATAAAAATATGGCATCGCACTTAGTCTTCAAAAACTGACCGTTCATCTATGTTCTGCCGTTTCTCCCCAATACTGGGCCTCTACCTTTCCTTTCAGAACCGCTTTCCTCTGTGCTTTTCATACTATCCACATATTATTTTACAAAATCTGGATTTAACACTAATAAAAAAATCAAAAGCCCACACACTTTTGTATTTTTATTTATTAAACAAATGTATATGGTCATCTAACTCACATAAAATAACTCTGGGCAGCAAACAACAATAAAAAGCCAAAATTTAAAACCTCAGTTGAAATTCATCACCTTTCCTTTTCCCAGCAGCAACGACAAACACAATAATCTTATTAAACAAATTCATATGGCTGCCTAGCCATGTAAATGTTGTCTAATGTGAGCCGATATTTTAGACCAGCATTTTCTTCTAATTTTTTTAATCTATGTAA
>JAEANM010007842.1:0-17427 GCA_017656035.1 Myanophis thanlyinensis | reverse complement strand
GTTTAATTATTTTAATTGCTTTTAATTGTATTGTTGTATTGATATTTTGTTTTTATTGGCTGTAAACCGCCCCGAGTTTTGCGGGAGAGGGGGCGGTATATAAATTAAATAAATAAATAAATAAATAATAATAAGAGCACCTGCCCCTTAGTCATTTAATTTCCAGGATCACACAACTGTACCAGAAGCTTCTCTGTAGCCATTGCATGATCCCAGACTTTGATAATGCATTCTGTAATGATGGGTTTCGTGTTCACATTCTTCCAAAATCTTGAAGCACTCTTTTTGAATCATAAACCTATTTCAAAATTCTATAGTAGTTTTTTATGGATTATTAAAAGTAATACCTTCTCATAATATATTTCCATTTCTACTAATCTAAAATGCATGTATCTTATTTGGAATTATAATAAAACACAAGTCTATGGCTGTTTTTAAAATTGGACTTTTCTGTAGGTAGGAAACTAATTTGCAAAGCTTGTATTATATTTAATTTTCAGATTTGTTCTTTTTTATTATTTCTTATTCTTACTATTTCTTCCATTCATTTCATCCAGTTTTTCTATTTTTCTAAAGCATCTATTTTCATCCTTTCCTTTCATCTATTTTATTGCCTTCTCTGAAGAAGAAAACTTAATTAAACCAATTGAAAAACTCTCATGCAAAGAAAGAATGAATGAAAAATTAGAGGATCCCAAAGGTAATGAATGGCAATTACATATAACATGATTTATTTCCTTTCAGATTTGTTCTGTTTTTAACTAAGCATAATTACAATTAACTTCTCAGTAGATTATAAAATCTATACTACTTCAACATTCCTTCAGTTTAGTAGTTTTATGTACCATATTTTTCGGAATATAAGATGACCAGAGTATAAGATGCACCTAGATTTTGGAAGAGGAAAAACAAAAATAAATTTGTCTGGGGAAAAATAATACAAGATGCACCAGGGGTGGGTGGTGGGGGGCTTGGGAGGTAAAAAATGGTCCTTTTTTGGCCTCCCAACCTCCTGCGCATCTTTTATTACCTCTCCCCAGTCCCCAGAGGCATTTTGCAGGCCTCCAGAACCCTCCACGCGGCTCATTTTTGCCAAAAAATGGCATATTTTTTGCCCATACAGAGGTTTCTGGAGGCCTGCAAAATGCCACTGGGGAGAGGTAATAAAAGATGCGCAGGGGGGGGGGCCTTGGGAGACCAAAAACGGCTATATTCAGTGTATAAGGCGCACCACAATTTTCACCCAGTTTGGGGGGGATGTGTCTTATATGCCGAAAAATACGGTACACAGAAAATCTTCCTTGTGAAAAAAAGGTTTCTTTTACATAAGCATTATGATATTTTAATCATAACTTTTTGAATCAAGTACAATACATCAGGTAAAGTTATTATTTTTGTGATTTGAAAAAATTCAGGTGTCCATTTCCTGCATATCTGCAATATGTTTTCATTATGGAGAATTTGAGTTCTTGGAATGGAATATCATTTCTGCTTCCACTTGGGCTATTAAATATTGTGTCTGTAAGAGTACTTGCTATTATGCTGTTATTTGTAAAGAAACCTGTACCAGCAAATACTGTGTGGTCGCTGATATATTAGCTGTTCCATTTTACCCTTAAGTCCTTATTTGATTTTCTTGGGAAAGGCAGCACTTTAAACATTTGTTGACATCCTTGCAAAGATTAAGCAGTTTTCCTGCCTGGATACCATATCAGTATTGAAAAAGAGTCTCCTTGGATGACAGTATGTAGTCATTAAATAGTTAAATTTGAATTGAAGTGTAACTCATACATAGATTTTAACTTATTTAGCCACACGCACACACATGCCCCATCTACCTGGATTGACATATTGTTACTTTATTGTGCTTCTGTTTGAAATTCAGAAGCAGAAATAATCCTTGTTTTTCAATGGAAAGATCTTCCTTGTAGAAATTCAGTTATTTTCCTTGGATCTCCATGATTTGCTTTTTACTGTAGGAATTCAGGAGAGGTCATTAGGATCTGAGATGAATATTATGTGGGTCCCAATTAATTTAACATTAGTCTTTTTAAAACATTCCTTTAAAGAGCTAGCTTAAGAGGGAGGCTTTTCTTCCAGTAAATTGCTTGCTTGCTTTGCCTGCCTCCCTTTTTCATTGCATTTTGAAGGAGATGCTATCCAACTATTTATTCCTATTTCCCCCAACATACTTGAAAGAAGTGATATAAATATACGAGAATGTACTGTGTTTGGTATGGTGGGGAAAGTATTTTGCCTTGGTGATAATGGTATAGACAACAGTAATTCAGGAAGGTTTGGTTTTCAAATTAAGAGTCTAGGGATTGGGAGAAAGAGCTTTAGGGCCCAGGCAGTAAAATATTGTTATTTTGTGGAATATTTTCTCTGTAAATTCATCTATCCTGTGAAGCATCTCCCCTCCTTCCCTGAATGGCCCTGACACTGTTAGGCTGTTGCATAGCTATAAAAACTTAGCTCTTGAAACAGGCCACTGGGTATGCATAATAATTTATTCCCTGATAATCTGTTCTAATGAATATAGAATACAGCATATACTGCTTTTATGTTTTCTTATCCCTAGTAAGTAAGAAGGATTGCCTGCTACTGCCTTGAATCATGATGGAAGCAGCATATAAATAAAAAGATAACCAGATAGAAATATGTAGTGAATGGGTGCTTTATTAAATGCTGTTCTATAATTATCTGGTAACATTTTATACTTGTGCAAAGTTTAATTAAAACATTAAGGCCAATGTCTCTAAAGTAAGGTTGCTAAAGCTGACTTCTGCCAAATATATTTCTTATATTTCCATTCAATTTTTGTAAAGTAATAACCAAAGTTCCACAATCTGTTTTTTTAACTTGTCTAGGATTTATTTAATATATTGGTGAATGAAAAGGATATACAGTGTCTTTTTCAGATTTCACCCTGCTGCATCAGATCAAAGAACTATTTTGTTTAGCATATTTCTGTTGAGTTATACTTAATAGTGAACTGTCACACATCAATTGTGTGAGGGAAATGTTTCCTTTTGTTTGTCCTGGATTTACAGCTATAAATTACATTGGGATGTCCCAAGTTCTAATACAATCGAAATCACACCTTTGATCTGTCCATTTTTATCCAGTATTAGTTTGTAAATACTACCACATCAAATTCTTTTGGCCTTCAGGTTTCTTTCAATTGCAAGCACATTAATCTCTTATCATTTTATTTACTGTTTTATGCTTACTCTTCAGCTATGTGGTAATTCTTGGCAGTGGGATGACCAAAGAATACCCAATTTTCCAAATGTCTGTATCATATATTGTTCTTGAATAAAATAATTACAGTACTGACCGTAAGAACAGCCAGACGATTTTAGATCCCTGACATAAAATTTGTCTTTTTAACTTTGTACTGATTTATGCCTGAGCAGTCTCAACCTCATTATTTTTCTTCTATTTATTCAACTTCTTAAATCCCATCAGTATATAAATAACATACATTGTCTTAATCTGCATCTCTTAACAGTCATTTTGAACTATTAGAATGATTAGATCTTCAGTTTCCTAATGCAGAAAATTTGCTAGTTCACTACTGAAGCAAAAACCAAAAATCGCTTTATTGATTTGTGTATTATATATACAGCAATTTTCTTTTTACTTTATCTATTTCACCATTTTTTGGTATAATTTATGAAAAAGTAGGTGTTTTGTACCCTTGAGGAATACCTCCAAAACACAAAACCCTCCTGCTTATTTGCACTTTATATCTATTTCTGTTGTCTCAGATTGCTAATCCAAAATTCTTAATTCTAATCTTATTTTGTTACTGTCATTTATGGAATGAATTTTAAGAATAAACGTAGTGCTCAACTTACGACCACAATTGGAATCAGAACTTCCACGCCTACATGAGCTGGTCATTAAATAAGTCATGCCTAATTTTATGATCATTTTTTGTTACATTAAACAAATCACCATGGTTTTCAGTCACACAGTTATTAAGCAAATTTTGCTTTTGCCATTGACTTTACAGGGAAGGTTGCAAATTATGATCACATGACTGTATGGGTTATAAAACAAGTTTGTTGCCAAGCATCTGAATTATGATCATGTGACCATAGAGGTAGTCCAAAGGTCATAAGTGTGAAGACCATCCTAAATGTGAAGGCTAGATTTTTTTTCAGCTCCGTCAAAATTTCAAATGGTCGCTAAACGAATGGCGCAAGTCGAGGACAACCTGTATATTAAATCTGTTTGAGTAGATTGCCACAACAAAAATCCTATTTGTAGGAATGTGCCAAAAGCTTATCTTGATAGGCTAAATTGTAGTAATGGGAGCCAACATTGAGACAATAGAGGTAGAATTTTTAAAAACTGCTATAATTGACTCTACCCTTTCTATGTTCCACCTTTGGTAGGAGGAAAACTTAACTCAGGGTAAAGAATTTTGAACTTTGTTTTATGACAGGAACTTTTCCTTATTTCATTGATTAAATGATATTCTGTCTTTTTGTATAATAGCTCAAGGTTTTGAGGGACAGTTTGGTCTAGTGCAGGGTTGTGAAACTTGCATCATCATGGCGTAGTCATGTGACTTTTTTCCCCTTCGCTAAACCAGATGTTGGCATGGCCAGTGAGTGACGCATCTGGCCCATGGGGCCATGAGTTTGACACCCCTGGTCTAGTGGTTAAGGCACCAGTCTAGAAATGAGGAGAACATCTCCATGCAAAAAATGACAATCTGTACATACCTTCCTGTTGTAAAGCTTTCTTGAGAAAATTATATACTACACAATTAATAAAATTGTGTATATTATATATTACACAATATAATTATATATGAAAGAGTACGATAGAGATTCCTCTTTATGAATAGCACTATAATATTGATTGATTTACTCGTTCATTCAAGATATTTGTAAGGATGTTTTTTCTATCTAGCCCTCCTCCTGAATTTTAATTTTGTTTATCAAGCTGTAGGAAATTCTGGCTTTATTGGTGCTGCTTACAATGCTCCTGGAGGATATATCCCTTCATTTCACAAAAAAGAGGTTGGCTCAGCAGGTCAAAGGATACAATTGGCACCTCTTGGTCCATCAGTTACAGGTATGAAATGATCTTACTTACCATTATGCTGAAATAAATGAAGTTATATAGCTTTAATTTCTTCATCTGTTGTGCTTTTTAAAAAAGAATTGGGGTTTTGTGACTAGGTAGGTAGATTTACTGAGTTCTCCTTGGGAGATAATGTATTAAATTAAATTTATATTAAACAAGATTTAATTGGAGATTCCTATTAATCATTATCATCATCATCCAAAAAGTAATTAACCTTTCCTTTGCAGAACAAAATTGGCTTCTTTCCAAATCCATAGGAAAAAAACCCTTCATTTTGACCTGTCTTTAGCATCCAATTAAAATGCATCTGTGAACAAACTTCTGCTGGCTGGGAACCATATGGGAAGATGAGCACCACAAACAGGCCTATTTTGTTTGGAGCTCAGTTTTATTTTCCTGTTTTAAATATGGCCCCTTAGGAAATAAAAATGCACACATTTAGCAATACACACATAGAGTAGTGCATTAAATGCATGCATTTATTCAGGAAGGGAAATATTGAGGATGGATTTTAGCTAAGATTAACGAGATGTGGAAAGTGGACATTGTACAACTTTTTTCTGTGTTGCAAGATTTTTTTTCCAGACTGCTCTTTATTGGGAGGACTCATCTTTCTTTCGGATAAATATAGTAATCATTTATATTGCTACTAGAAAATTCCAGACTACTTCCAATGCTTCCTCTTAAATATATCCCAAATGTTAATATAGCAGACATACATTGCATTGTATTATGTTGTGTTTTAATAACTTGTTACTCTATGATTCATGAATAATACAATATTTAGTTTAGACTTGCATGGCAATTAATTTACCTTATTAGATGAGCAGACATAGCAGTGCAGTTAGAGTCATTGAACAAGACTGGAATTCTCACTATAGTCTTGCCAATTTGTTGTAGTGCCTGCACAATTTCATCCCTAAACTATTTTATGTTCTTCTGTTCAGCATAGTATACGTTTAATTGGAATTTTTTTTATTTTGAAAAAAGCTTAAATGTCAAAGGGAATAAGTTGCATGGCAAAGCTCAAGCTGAAACCCCATGTTTTAGAAAGTAACAATTTTGTTAGAAAATCTGTCTTTTACTGACTCGCTGTTGCAGGTGGCTCGTCACCTCCACATGGATATAAGGGCTGTGGAAGTGGATTTTTAGCAAGAGAACATGGACCCAGGGTGTAGGCAGAGCAGTCTTGAGGTAGGGAGCCTCGGAACAGCAATATGAGATGACAAGACCTGGTTTTTTTATTCTGCTAGGTCTTTAGTAAATTGGGGAAAAAAATTAAGTTTACTATGCATATTGAGGGAAACTGAACAGAACTTAATTTCTCTATTCCAAGTGAATTAGTCAACTGATGTTATATGCAAAGAACACCCATTTCTGTCCTATTGAATTCATAAAATAAACACATTAGTAGCTCAGCACTTCAATAATCTCCTGGTGTGCTAATGATCATCATTTTGAAATACAAAATGAATTTTTAAAGCTGATCTTCAGAAATGCAATCAAAAAACAATTCAATTGTTCATACCCATAATAGTTCTCTGGACATATGGGTGATTATGAAGACATAGATGACTTTTACCACTTTTTCTGTTACACATCTATATTTGAAAGCAAATAATATGTTTAATTCCTGATCATGCTGCTATTTCTGAAGTTTCTGCCACTGCTCAGTATATAGAATCACAGATGCTTTGGATACTTTCCTTATCCCTTGTCAGTCTGTTTTCCATTTGGCAGTTTTTCTGAGCTCCATAATCTATTATAGCTATAGTAACAAAGGCTTACTGTGACTGTAGAAACAAAACATTCTTCTATAATAAATATTATAGAAGAAATATTTCTTTCCCTTTCTTATCACTATGTTCTAACCTTTTTGAAACACAGCACAGTTTTATCTATTGTATAAAGAGCCTTACTTGGAAGTATATGCTAGGGATTTTAGCTGGATTCTGTTTAAGAGGAAAATAAATATTAGCAGGATCTATAGTCAGTGGATTTGCTTGTATTGGTTTTGTAATTTTATTTTCAGAATATGCTTGGAAAACCAAAGCTTCTCGTGCCCAATTGCCAGGGTCTACTTACAGCCCCGCCACAAAAGGCATGAACATTTTAACTCACCCACCACCAGTGCAACCTGTGCATGGAAGAACTGACTGGGTAGCCAAGTACGGAGGACATCGGTAGAAGTACTTACCTACATCATGTATACATACCATGACTATTTATATCCTTTATTTCTTTGCCTCTGGGACACTTTAAAGCACATTTCTACTAATAGAATAACAATTCTGGAAACACACGAGAGCCTGTAGTTTATTATCTCTTAAGGGGAAAATATAGAAAATAAAATACATTTATTTAGAAAATATTCTTCAAAAATAGTGCCTCTGAGGCAGGCTTTTTTGTTTTGCTTACCTTATGAAGTATTCTCTATAAAGTTACCTTGCCAAAACTAAAAAATTGTATATTCTTACTGAAATGAACAGAAATTGGTTTGAAGTCCCCTTTGATCATTTATTCTGAAAAACTGTCAAAAATACGAAGGCATGTAATGATATTAGCCATTGGACAATCATGGCTAATTTAAATAGGGCAATAAATTATAAAAACGAAGAGCGACTTTCAAGATATGGTACTTCTATAACACTGAGTTAAGCAATAAAAGCAAAAAATTAGTAATGTATGAATTTTCCACTGTATTGCCCAACTATAATCAGAGAAACTAAAGCAGAACTAATTTGTCTTTGATTTGGGTTGACTTAGATCTTAATTGGTTGACTTATACCTTTATTTCTTTTGATTGAAGAGAATGAAGACATAGTCATTGAGCCAACTATTTCTAATATTGTAAAAAAAAAATGGTGTACCCCTAAGGTTCAGTTCTATTTTAGATTTTGCAGGAATAGAATTACTGTTGTGTATGATTCCGGTGAATGTACACATGAAGGTGTTAAACCATTTTCTTTTGATCTGTGAGCAACTTGTCCCTGGTTGTGACTATGGAACTTATAGGCAGAAAAGATATTCATCTGTGCTAGTATTGGTCCTGATTCCAAGAGCTTACAGGCTATCCTGTATTGCATATACTTATATATCAATTATTACTGTTGATTCTGAAATGATGGAAACTTTTATTTGAAGAAGTGTTTGGAAAATAGAAACTTAATGCATCTGTGGAGCCATTTACTTGAGATGAAAGTTTTCTAGGGCTTTATATTCAGATTTGACCTTGCAACTGGGAAATACCAAGAGTGAATGATATTCAGGAAGGATACCTAGGAAAAATGCCAGATAGCATTATTTAACAGAAAATAAGCATTTAAATAATTATTACTTGTGACTCTCTAAGAAGGCATTCTGGTGGTATTTCAGAAATAATTACTAGGAGGTCTGAGTAACTTTGTAGCTTTGCTTTTTCCCTTAATTTTTTAGTTGAATTTGATCACAGAATTAGTCAAGTTAACTGTAATGCCTTCACTTGGAAACCAGAGCTGAATAATTCCAGAATTCTTTTTTAATTCCTAAAGGAATTGCTTAAAATCTGGTAATAACTGCCAGAATTTATTCTTCAAACTTAATTCTGTAGTATAGCATTATCTGGCCTAAAGACATATTTTGAATGTCATAAGTACACAGTGGTCCAAAATATATGTGATATTTCAAGTTCATATTTTAGTGATTTCTTTAATATATAAAAACTCTTGCTTTATCTAACAGAAGTCACTCTTAAAACTATGCTTTTCCAACTGCTAAATATATTTGTTATATTGAAATTGACAATCTATACTTGTTAAAATAGCACGTATTATATATTATTATTAAATTGTAAAATGTTATTTGCATACTGAAAAGTATTTTGTATGTATTTTATTTTTTTAAATTATACACTATTGTTGTGGAGGACATATTTAATTTGAATTAAGACTTAAGGTAGAATGCATGTAAATATGCTGTCTCAATTTCAGTAGGATTTACTGCTAAGTGTATTTACACAATGAAACCTTGAATTAATAATATAAAGGCCAATTATTGAATAATTTTTAAAGTTGCTGTTATGTGTACAATATTTTATCCCAATACAGAATAGCAGGAATATTAAACTAACTTATTTCAGTCTCTCAAAACTTACATAACTCACTGTGTTAGAAATGCTGACTTAAAGGAATCTATCTAAAAGTTTCATATAAACAAACCACAAAGTTGCCTTTCAACTAGGCTGATTTTCAAGTAAAAATAATTTGTTTTATAATAAAGTTCTCAGGAACACAACATATTGTAGAAGTCTTCCATCAGAAAAAGTAATGTATTTATTTATAGCTTAATATTTGTTTGTACATCCTGATTTTCTATCCTGGTATTTTGAAGCTTATTGATAGGCTAAATAAATAAACAACAATTTATGTTTATACAAATAGAAACTAATCTCCAGATAGCTCAAAAGTCTGATTGAAGAGGAAAATCTTGAATCTTTTCTCATAAGCCAAAAAGTCAAGCGTAAAATTTGCAATAATGTTTCATAGTCTGGAGTTGATGGAAAAGCCTCTCTTATGTGCCTGATGAATTGATTTTGGAAGTCACAGACATTTTGTGAGATCTTCTAAGGCCCAGAGAGAGGTATTCTCTCAGATTATCAGGCCTAAACCATATTAGGTTTAAGAAGTTAAAAAAGCCCTTTGAATGGCACCTGGAAAATAATAAATCAGTGCATATATATCAGAACCCCCATGAGTAATTCTGGTATCATTACATGATGATCAGCTTAACTTTCTGCCTTCTGCACTAACTGGTCTTTTTATACACTCTTGAAAGAGAGTTAACTAGGGTTTATTATAGAAATGTTAATTAAGCCTGATGTCTTATATCCCTTTGCATATATTGAGCTAAAATGAAGTTTAAATTGGTGATGTAAAGGGGAAGAAATTACTACAGGATAGTTACTCTGGCAAAGAACTCTGTTACTCTTTTTTTTGGCATACAGTAATTTTATTAAAACATAAATATGTTATTAAATATTAAAACTCCAAATATGCTCAACATTCACCTTTGCTGAATTGGGGCTTTTTTCCTTAATTAAGAGATGGAGTTTTGTACTGAGAAGGAAGGCCTTGCTTGTGCCTAAGTTAATCCGTGGTCTTGGTCTTATCTAATAAAGTATTATCAGTATATCATAACACAGTACAGGTAGTCCTCAACTTATGATCAGTCACTTAGCGCCCATTGAAAGTTACAACAGACTCCTGCAAAAACTACTACTTACCTGGTTCTGAAGGCTGCCCTTCCCGCAATCCCATGACTGCAGTTTGGGTGCTTGGCAAGCAGCCCCACATTTATGGCTCTCTAACTCTTTATCAGTTACGTGACTACAATTTACAATTTTTTGACAATTTTGTCAAAAATTGATTTTTATTTCCATTTTTTGAAAGTGCACCATCATTAACAATGGACTTGCTTAATGATTGCTGCAAAAAAAGGGGGTGAGTAAAATCAAGTTGATCACACAAACGACCCACTTTACCAACACAACTCACAATTAAATTAACAGGCTCCATTCTGGCTGCAAGTTAAGGACTATGTGTAATACTGAATTCTGATTTTAAAATGTTTTTAAACACTTCTCAGAAGGACATTATTATGTCATCTGATATACAGCAATGAATCCTGTATTACCTCCATGTTTACTGTTGAAAATCTAAGAAAATTGTTTGTACAAAAGGTTTGGGTTTTTTTGAAAAGCAGAAGTCTGCATTTTCAAACACAAACAATTACTTTCTAAATATTGAGAAAATATTTCTTTACAATAGAAGTGACCTGTTAATAATTGCTTATATTTTATATGCATTATTAAAATGACCAAATCAGATGATATTTGAATGAACTGCTTGGTATGGAAAGCCTAATTCAACATTAAACATATATTGCATTCAGCAATTTCAGATGGGATGCCCATTTCTCTTAAGGACTCATATGAACACTTAGCATTGTGAAATGTTCTCAAGCTTCATAAAAGCAGTAAGTTGGACACTTTATTTATATATCAAATAAAACTACTAAACATTAATTTGATCATTTTATTTCAATGGAACTACTCTAAGCATGTTTTTATCTACTTCCAATTGTACAAAAATGTGAAGAATGATCAGGAAATCTGTGGATACAGATATTACTGTTGTAATGTGTCATTGCGTTCAGAATTAATTCAGTAATATATTTGAAGACAGGTACTCATTGAGAAATGTCGACAAAAATATCAGTCTGTGTTTCCATGAACACATAAAATTAGCCTTGAAACCTAAAAAGTTACAGCTTAAAATTTTGGAATTCACATTTGTTTAAAATTAGGAAATAAGTCTCACAATTCAAAAGGTTTTTAGACATTTAATAATTTTTAGACAATTGTAAAGAGAACTTTTAAACTTCTTGTTTTGAGTGGAACACCTTACATACCGATATACACAGAGATGAATTTCATCTTAGAAATATGATGACACAAAATTAAGTGTATTCCTACAAGGCATCAGCACTGTTTACCATGTTTCTCATGTTCATCATCATAAAACGTTGAGAGTTGTGACAAGAAATGCATTCGTGAGAAAAGAGATATGAAAACTATAATTCTGCAATGATTGACTCTTTACAAAACCTGAGCAGATTTTGAAGTTTAAAAACTTTGCAAATTGTACAATTTTAAAAAGCATTAATATTGTCTTCAGTTTTGTTCTGAACAGGCATTGTGAGGGCAGTCCTCTGTAGGTCTGTTTCTGCTTGATATGGCTAAAGAGGTTTTTCCATCATCTGTAGTCCAAGTTTGCCTACCATTAATATACTGTTTAAATAAAAACAGAAATCCACCATTAATACACCATTTAAATAATCAATTAACATGTCAGTAAATTTTGCTAGTAAAAATCCTTACAGATTAAATATGTTATTGGCAATGTCTGTGTTTATAAAAAAAAAAATCCCATATTGTCTGGTTTTCTGTTGTTTGCAAACAATAATTCCACAATTAACAATGGGAAAATAGGAATTGTACCTGGCACCAGCAATTAACCCTGCAGGCATAAATTTTCTAGAGTTATAGTATCTCATTCCCATCAGGACAGACAGGGTTCCGGATGCAGCTAGAAAGAAAATGACAACCCAAATTATTAGGTGTTTTAATTATGACATTTAAGGGAGATTGTGCAACCAAATAAAATCATGGTGTCAGGAAAGGGTTGATACTATAAGAAACCCCCTTTTAGATGGGTATGGATCACACTGAAATTTGCTACTTCCTGCCCTCAGACATTGTTTTCAAGGTCGTGAATCTGGAATTTTTACTATATCTCTCTTAGTTATGCAATTACAGATAGCCCTCCACTTACGACCACAATTGAACCCAAAAATTTCTGTTGTTAAGTGAAACTATGTGAATTTTGCCCCATTTTATAACCTTGCTTGGCACAGTTGTTAAAAGTGAATCACTGCAGTTGTTAAGTTAGTAACTCGGTGTTAATGAATCTGGCTTCCCCACTGACTTTGTCAGGAAGTCACAAAGGGTGATCACATGACCTTGGGATACAGCAACAGTCATAAGTATGAACCAATTGCCAAGCATCTGAATTTTGATTGTATGATCGTGGGGATGCTTCAAAGGTTGTAACTGAAAAACGGTCACAAGTCTGTATATAACGGCACATGTAAAGTGCCGTTGTAACTTTGAATGGTCACTAAATAGACTGTTATAAGTCGAGGACTTATAGACCTGTACTAGTCTCCAGTATGCTGCTTTGATAGAAGTAATTTGGACCTCAAATTACACAAGTGGGGATAAGAATACTAAGATCCACCAAACAGTTGGTATGAATACCATACAAAGATTTGGTTGCAAATATGCATAAATGTAGAAATAGTGCATGCTTTATAAAGTGATAGCTTAAAATGCACTCAAACTACAAGGTGAACAAAAAAAGACAAGTGAAAACTTGAACATATTGTGAGATAGCTAAATGCTTCATGGGTCTCTGTTTTTGCCATTAATCTTAGATTCCAAGTACACTGAATTTCAGGACAGGCTAAAGGCAAAAGGAATACATGTATTGAAGGTAATCTCAAAGTGTAGACATATATTAATATAAACATGTCTCTGGAATAGCGATGAAAGAAAAATACTTACCCAGAGAAAGCCAAATATTTTTGGGATCCGTTGACTGCTGGTAAGCACCCAATCCTGCTAACCCACCACAGAGGAGACCAGCAGCTAAGGAAGGGACACTGCCTAGTTTAAGCAGACAACAGAAAATTTGGTTACAACATGCAATGTGTCAACGCAACAAACTACTGTATTCCAACTTTAGTGGGAGAGGTCATAAAAGGGTTTACTGCAGAGAGCTGCTTTGAATTTTTGTCCACCACAAATTATAGCAAATCTCATGATTTGCTGCCTTAATGCATGGGCCTGGTGGGCATTTGCCCATGGACCCCACAAGCATAGAAGCCCCATACTGTGGGAAGTGCCAATAAAATAAATATATGTTTAATTTTATTGACAATTTACATTTTGATTCCTATGATTAGTGGTCGTAGGGGCCCCAATATACTGCTTTGCCTGGGGGGGTCCATAATGCTGTTAAGACGGCCCTGGCAGGAGATAATTCTCTTATCAAAACTACAAGTTAACTATCCCTTTGGAGAAGAGACAGCTTGGGGGAGGGGACACATCAGGAACAAGGAAAGTGCTACATAGGGCTTACAAAACTTCATTTATAAAACTGTTGCAAGGAGAAATCTGCAACAAGTGTAATTCTCTTTATGATGGCAAGCTTTGAAGAATAAATCTTGCCTGTTTATTTGCATTCACGCCCAAGAATTTTGTCCTTGTTCCTAGCATTCTGGCAGTTTATATTAAAGGTTGGGAATTAAGATATTTTAAATTGAAATTATGGACTGCATTGTCCTTAGAACTTCCAGAACCTGAGGTGGGGTTTGGGTTGTGGTGGAATGGAGTATGCACTGCTTGTACTTTTAAAATCCACCCCAAGCTTTTGGCAAAATGACAAATCTAGTAATCAGTTTTGTTATCTTGAGCTGTAATGAAGTAGGACATTCCAAAATACATTTAGACTTAAATTTTATTGTCACTTTAAATATACACTAATCAGCATACATTAAAATGAAATTTCATTGCATACAGCTCTCAAAGGGTCACCACCTCCAATGTGTATTCTACATAAACATGACAAATAAATAAAAATGCATTTTAATTGTGCCAACAAACTGACAGAAGATGAAAGCTGGAGAAAACAAGGGGGATGCTATACCTGCTTTTACATAGCCAGCTACTCCACCGGAGGCAACCAATGCAGCATAACCATAGCCAATCCAGTCCACACTCATGCTGTAACATAAATATGAATAAATACCAAATCCAGATTTTTTAAAAAATTCAGATTCTCTTTGAACCAATTGTAAAGATTTCATACCACCGACTTTAAAAAAAAAAAAAAGATGGAGCAATGTTTACCTATGCTGGAAAAGGAGTTCACTTTCCATTGGGACAAAAAAATACCGAATCTCTGGACAAAGGTAAATTCCCACAAAACTTTAGCAAGCCAGGGGAAGGAAGACACGCGATTCTTCAAAAGCAGCTGACCTAGGTCCAGATCTGTTAAGACCTCAAGAATGCTTTCTACGCTGCTTTTAGTCGTCTGCATAAGCTACACGCCAACCTGGTTCGCACGTCTGACAACTGATCTTGAAAATTAATCATGGCTTGGGTCGTTCACACGTTTTAGCCGAATGGGTTGTATAAACCCCCATCTCTGATTTATGCTTCATCGCGACATTTTAACTCGAATTTCAGATCTAGCCGGGGGGGGGGGGGGGAAGCACCACAGGCGCAAACACGGGATTTGCACAACCCCACGGCTTCGCCTATTTCGTCGCCCAGCCATGGGAAAGGCAAAAGTCCGCAGATACGATGGGGAGGCGTGTTCCAAGTTGGAGGGGGGAAAAAAAACCACTTTTCAGACCAATGTTACAGCTGCACCTTTCTGTGCCTGACCAGTTTTGACAGACGCGTGCACTCGCCAGATGCAGGTTTAAAGTGTGCAAATCAGAAAGCCCCCGTGCTACCTGTGCAACTTAAAAAAAAAAAAAAAACTCCCGATTTTCCTCTTGAAATTCTCCCCCGCTTCTCCTAAAAACAAATCTGGCTCGAGGTCGCCCACGCGAAATTCGTTAGCTCGTTTCTTTCCCTCCCGCTCAAAAGGCAACCTGAAGTGTCTGTGGGGGGGGGGGGGGGAATAGAAAAGCGACACGAGGGAAATCCGGACTAACCTTCCGCAAAGGTCGCGCTTTGCAGGAACGAAACCGGAGCGAAAGAAGCCGAGGTCCCAATGCCCGCCCACAGGCTCCTCTCGCGGTAGGTCGCGTCGAGGCGGGCTCAGAGCCCGGACGAGCAGCAACGCCCCCGACGTTTCCCAACCCGGAGGAAAAGGCAAACGGAGCTGGGCTCGGAGTTCCCTCAGGGTTTTTGGGTCGGGAATGCAACGGGGTCGGATCTCTGCTTGAGTTCCCCCGGTTTAACCTCGTTTGGAAAAAGTTACCTTGCATTACAAAATACACCTGAATGCTAATCTGACGAAAAGGTTTGCGTCCGCCGTCGCATACATGCCCTAGGTGTGTGATATGAATTGAGGCACCGTAGGTGGCAGCGCTACACTTTAACCGACCGTGGCTGATCGGAAAGACTTCAGTAGACGCGCCCTTGACTAGTGGGCAGAGAAAAAAAAAATATTGTTTTTCTTGTATGCTTGTAGATTAGATTTGGGAAGTGGGAAAAATATCCCCGAGGAAGGCAGCAAGAAATCACTTCGGGATTGTCGCTAAGAGAACGGTGTGGTTTTTATCTCACCTGCTCAAATTAAAACCCTTTTGTGTCCCAAAAATGTGGTGTGTTTTTTTTCAAAAGACAGGTGCCATTTTCCTTGGATTGAGACAGAGTGACTGGTCCAAAGTCATCTAGCTGGCTTCCATTCTTAAGGCCAGGTTAGAACTCGGGGTCTTCTGGTATCTGACCTAATGCTTTTATTCACAACTAGTTAGTTTATGTTATGTCATATGATCAGAGGTGACATTCAGTCGGTTCTATAGAACTGGTTATTAGAAGAAATCTTTTGTTTTTTTCCCACTTTGCAGGGTTAATCCTGTAAATAAGGCAGTTGTTTCTAGCCTAATCTTTATTGCCTTGCTCACAGAAACTGCCTCTCCCCTTAGTACATTGTAACTTTGGTGAAGTTTAATTCTGTGCATTGGTTGTAGGAGGCCATCACAGCCAAAAATGGAGTTTGAGTGGTCTGCGGGTGGCCCAAGATCCGATTTCATTGGCAGAGGGTTGCAGGAAGCTGTTGCAACTGAAACGGTGCTCGGGAGCCCATTTTTGCTGGCAGAGTGTTCGGGCCACCACAGGCCCTCAACACAAGTGATGTGCTGGCCACACCCACTGTGGCCACCCTGAACACCCACCCCCCGGCAAGGTCAAACACAACCATGATGTGGCCTTCAATAAAATCGAATTTGACACCCCCATTTACAATGATTGTCCTGTTCCTGCTATCCAGATTGATGTTCCAGGCTTACGCCTACTCTTTCACTCACAGATGGGGATGGAATATCTCAGGTTTTGCAGAATGACTAATGGGGACATTTAGGGCAAGTGCGTCACTCCCACTTGTGTCTTGAGAGTTTTAGTATTGTGCAATGGCAGTAGGTAATAAAATCTGAAGAAATGTATACAGTACTTGGCATTTATCCCAAATACCATGCTAATGCTTTTACTAGTGTACTTTGTTCATCCTGTTTTCATAGCTGTCATCCATCAATGCGATTACCTGCAGAGCACATAAAGGAATACAATGAGCCTTACCAGCCAAGTTCTCTACAATTCTGGTCTCCAGAAGGCAGATCTGGTCTCCCTTAGAGATATTGGGAAATTTATCAATTCTGAAATTGCTAAGGTTAAAATAGTAAGGTGACTCAGAAAAATGTTCCATGCTGCTTCAAGAGGATTAGATGAGTAAGATCATGTGTAAAACCAGTAAGGGGCTGCTTGTAAATGTTTAAAACTCCTCCAGGGTAAGTGGTTTCTAGTACTAGGACCTGCTGGTGCATCATGTAAAATTCTTTGTCAATAATTTGTTGCACTTTTTCAAACCCCATAAATAATGAGGCACTGAAGGACTTCCTGTTTGGCTTCTTTGCCGGCAGGTCGGAATCCACGATCGTCCGCGGTTTCGATCTGTGCTCTCTTGCTGGAACTCCTTGACCCTCCCCGTA
>JAEANM010007841.1:0-17428 GCA_017656035.1 Myanophis thanlyinensis | reverse complement strand
CATCCATATCCATCCATCCATCCATCCATCCAACTGTATCTCATTCACTTTTTCTTCCCTCTCTCTGATGCCAAGTTGGTCACATCCACCCAATCACATGACCACCCAGTCACATGACCACCAAGCCATGCCCACAGAACCTGTAGAATTTTTTTTCCAAATAATTTTATTTATAGGGGGTGGGGTGGGGGACACTTAGGATGAGTTGTAACACCAAGGGGGAGGTGGACTGAAAAAGTTTGGGAACCACTGGTATAGAGAAAAGGCTTTGCAGGACCCAATTTCAGTTGGTCATTGGGTCCAAAGGCTTATTGTTCTAAGCTTTTGGGTTCGTGTTGGAACCCATCAGGGAAGATCTGATGATGAGCTCCAGCACAAATCCAAGAATAAATTTTGGTCCCAGTGCCTGACTCAGATTGGATCCTGTGACATTATCCTGGGACACATGTATTTACCTTCATTTGCAAGAAAAAGTTTTGCAGGAACTTTGCTGGGAATATGCATGTAAGCATGTATGAAAAAATATTTCAGTAGGGAAGATACTATCCTTGGCAGTGGTTCAGTGAATGTATGTTGTTTGCAATTTGACTTTGGGGACTAAGTCAAAAGTTAATTATTGAGAAAATGTATTATAGTTTATTGACACAAAAATCACATCCTATATCAGAATGCTAAAGCCTATGATATCCAGGACTCATTTAGTTGTTATAATTTTAACCTCTGGCAGTTGATTTTTTTTTTCTTTATACAAAAATTGCAGAAATTCATGCTTATAGATTAATCTAAATGTGAAGAAGCAGATACCAAAAGTCCATTTAAAAAAAAATACACATACTCCATTATAATTTATTTTATGACCCCTGCAGATTATTTTTGTAAAAGCTAATTTGAATTCAAATTTTGGTTATTTCGTTATTTTAAAGTGTATTAGATTTAAATTTACTGTACAAATCAATGTTTAAAAACATAAGAGCATCTCTATTTTCAATCCTGCACTTTAAAAGAAATGTTACAAAAAGAAAATGGGTGTTGTGAGAAAAAAGCCTCATTCTTATAGTTTTTATATGTAGTGATTAATTGTGATGGAAGCTATTCAAATAAGAGGGATCTTAAAATTACTAATGGGTTTTATTAGTTTTTCTTTCTGCTTAAAATAAACCACATTCAAACAATGCAGTGTTGCTGTGTAAAGTATTAAAGATTCTGGCCATTTAATTCTATTTCCTGACCTAAGTTTTTTGGCTATTTTAAGGGATTCTTTCCATATGCCCTCATGTCCCTCAATTTTTTATGTATCTCCAATACATTGTGGCTGCAAAGCCATGACAGTCTTCTACGCTTCACCCTTGTATTCCAAATTCCAAACACTCTGAAAAATATAATTACATTCCTAAGGAATCAAGATGCTTTACAAGCAGACAATTTAAAAAACGGCATTCCATCAGTGCCCTGGTTCCCTAGAGACTGTTTAAAAAAACTCCCTTCCACAAAAGGGAAACTAAATAAATTTATAACACGTGCACACACATTTTCAGTACTGGTTATGCACATTTGGCCTTTGTAAAAAGAAATAAAATCCAAGTAGTTGTCATGAGGGGAACTCAGCCAGTTTCAAAAGCACCTTTCCTACTCAAAGCTCCTGGTATTGTGAAGGTGAAAAGATCCCATGTCAACTTTTGCAATTTGGCACTTTTTACAATGGTTTAAATCAGTGTTTCTCACCTTCATTGTCTTTAAAATGCCTGGGCTTCAATTCCCAGAATCTCTCAGCTCAGCATGAAGTTGCTGAGGGAGGGAAACACTGGCTTAAGCCATGCTGTTTTGTTGTTGTTATTGTTGCAGCAGGAGTGGAGGACTACAGCAGGAATTTCTTGCAGGGGACAACAATGAAATTGTCATGTATTTCTGTCCTCCCTTGAACAGACAGACAGCTGCTTAGAAAGGGCTTTGCCACTGCTGGCTTTTTTTTCTTCTTTTGCCTTGAAATGGAAGGTCATGAGATAAATCCTAAACTGAAGTTGGGGGAAGGAAATAAGTTTATTTTATTTATTTATTTAATTTATATACCGCCCCCTCTCCCTAGGGACTCGGGGCAGTGTACAGCCAATAAAAAACACAAATACCAACAACGATTTAAAGGCATTGTGATTTAAAAACTTAAATCTCTGCTGTCTAATGTTATTGGTAAAGTTTCTCTGAGGACATTGCCTTAGCTGCAGGAACTGGAAGATGGGTTGAAACTAGTTCCCACTGGCTCAGCATTTCACATGATGCAAAAATGAATACTGTACTAGCTTTGCTGCAGTACCAGATACACTACAGCCAGGACGGAAGTGTACCAGTTCAGTTTTCCATCAGGGTTGAGAGCATGGGATCACAGCAGTCAAAGATCACCAAGCTTGTGGTGGGTGGGGGGGGGGAATTGCTGCTTCATTATCTGGAAGAGCAGTTTCTTGGTTCCTGTGGTTGGCTGGATTATGAGAATACATTTCTTAAATTTGAGGCTCATATTTTGAAATGATAACACTCCTCAAAATCGTAATACAGGCAGTCTTAATTTAGCTACTACCTTATTTAGTGACCATCCACAGTTATAACACTAATGAAAACATAAGCTTACCAATCCTCACAATTACAATCTACGCAGGTCTGTAAAGCTAAGGAAAACTGAAGTCAAATTGTAAGCATAGTTGCAGTTTCATTTAGAGGCTACTTTGCTTAATGACTCAGATACTTGTCCAAATGAAGACTACCTGTAATAATAACACATTATAGTTCATTGGAGCATTCAGTACAAGATTTCTGTTTGCAGATTTTTTTTCTCTTCTCAAAAAGATGATTCAGGTTATCTGAAGGTCAAAGATGTCTTCTGAGGAAACCTCCACATTTTTCTGCAAGGTATCTGCCACTTTTAATTTTTGATTGTACCATTGTGGCCATCTTGACTTTTTTTGACCACATCCTCAGTACCCCCCTCCCCTAACTCTTTGTAAGTTCTTGGGGTTCATTAAAAGGAGATTATTGCAACAACCAGCTTTCCACCTTATTGTCTTTCTAGGTTATCACAGCTGGTCTGTCTCCATTTTTCTTTGAAATTGCAGTGAATGTACCAACCGCCTGCTGGTATGTACTTTACACAAAAGGCTGTTCTTATTTAAAATGTCCTTGAATTTCCTTAGTTTCTTACGACTGGACTTATTTTTACCAAACCACAGAGTTACGCTGCAGAGAATGAACATTTTATAAAACTAGAGAAAGAAGTATTGAACTGATGCTGTACATTATGACAGGACCTGCTTTCAAATAAGGTTCATGAAAAGTACCAATAGTACCAGCAGTACATCTCCACTGGGTGGCCGAAGGGAATAGGGAAGCTGTGCTGTTAGCGAAGAAAACCCACTGACCTCATATGACAGAGATGGACACGCTATGCCTCCCTAGTCTTCTCTCTTTATTTCTTGTCCTTTTCTTCTGCTGCTGTCCCAGCTGTCCTGACAGTTCAGAGGATAAGAGTTACAATGGGCTTCCAATGAATGGCTGTAGATTTAAAGTAATGTTGTTTGTCTTCTCTGAAATGATGAACCGGTGTACATGGGTACTCCCGCTTACATGGGAATAATTCCCATTAATTTTAATAAGGCTTTTTAGCAATCAAAGCACATACATCTGGTAGGGAAAAAGACAGCCAGTTTGGTTTAATGGTTAACATACCAGACTAGAAACTAAGAGACCATGAGCTTTAGACCTGCCTTAGGCACAAAACCAGCTAGGTGACCTTGAGCCAGTGACTCTCTCTCAGCCCTAGGAAAGAGGCAAGATGAACCACTTCCGAACTCTTGCCAACAAAACTGCAAGCAGTTGCCAGTTTTCCAAGTAGTTGTCAAGACTGACTTGAAGACACCAAAACAAAGAAAGATTGAAAAAAGAAAAAGAACTTTCTTGATATAAACCATAACTGTTAGTAGTTATGACATCAAAGGCAAGGCAAAGCAACTTCCTCACCAACAGAAAATTATTTTTTGGAATACAGTTCTGCACAATCAGATGACAGGTACTACCTTAAACAGGAAATTTGTTAAATCCATGGAGAGCTTTGAGTAGTCACGACTACTCTGTGGAACCCTTTTCTAGAGATAATAAGGGGCAAAATAAATTATTCTGTAAGACTCCGTGGGTTGACTCAGAAGGAATCACTATGTTCAGATGGCTCATGAACCTGTGAAAGGTCATTCATTTCTACCTCAGTCAATAGAAGCTGAAAGCTTTCTTCTCCACAAGCTTATGATGTTTATTAAGAAATATGCCTTGCTGAGTTTTAATAAGATTTATTCCCAAGTGGACCTGTACAAGATGTTTCTAATGAGTTTTGATCTCATCATTGCCCCTCACCACCTCCAAGAGTATGCTTTTCCAAATAGTCACATCCTTGGCTTATAATGATTTTAGTATGTTATGGTGTAAGAAACCAGTGTTTCTCAACCTTGGTGACTTTAAGATGTTTGGATTTCAACTCCCAGAATTCCCCTTTGGGAATTCATGTTAAAGTCCAAACATCTTAAAGTCGCCAAGGTTGAGAAACACTGGTTTATATAATAGCAATCTTACAAATCATATTTCAGGAACAGTATGATTTGCAAAAGAAATGAAATTAAGAGTCTAAAAGAGTATAATACTCTCAAAATCCAGCAGCTTTGCTAGCTTGCTGTACAAAAAGGACTTGCTGCTTATACATTGTATAAAGATTTGTTTTGATATAGCTGCAAAAGAAGCTTTGGGGTTTTTTCTTTTTGTAAACCAAATCAGGGAATTAAAATATAAGGCTGTAACATAGAATTGTTGGAAGAGACAGTGAGCAGAGGCAGATTTTGAGGGGGAGGAATGGGAGAATAGCCTTGAAGCCATCTGTTGCTCTTGCTCAAGATGAATGATGCATGGGCTGACTTTTTGAGAAACGAAAGATGAACCTCTTGAATCTATGGTATCCTTTGTTCAGCTTATGCTGTTGGTCACATTAATACAGGACAGGAAATGCCATGTACAGAACCGGAAAATGAGAAGCCAGAATTGGAGAAGTACCTTTGGGGCAGGTGTGATAAGGACCCCTGGATGACAGGCAGTGTTACAGAAACACAACAGGAAATTCAAGTGACCATCCAAGCTGCTGTGGAGGTTTCCTTCCAAACCCATTTAGTGAATAATTTATATAAATGCTCTTTAAAATTAAAATAGAAGTAAAAGATGACATAGAAGCAGCTTAGATTGGCGAGTCATTGTACCCTACTTGCAAGGCAGCAAAGCTTGCAAGTTGATTTTCCTTCCTCTCAGCCTACACTTCATTGTAAACCTAAAGGAAGGATCTGCACCTTTAGTATTCCTTGGAAGGAATAAGATGTCCTTAATTGTATCTTATGCATTTGCTACATTTATGGCCTTCCTTTCACCAGAAGTTCAAGGTCATGTATGTAGCATTGCTTTTCCTCATAACAACCCTGTGAGATAGAGTGGGCTGAAAAACAATGATTGGTACGGTATCCCCATGTGAATGGATTTAAATTTAGGTTCACCTGATCTTCCTCCAGCACTTTAACTGCTATCCCATACAAATATGAAAAGATAAAACTGCATATTTAGTCATATTTTGATTAATCTACACAATTTCATCATCTTGAGAGCAAATTGCCTCCTCTCAAGGAAATTCCTGATACTGTGAGAAATACAAAGGAGGGAATTTGTGACTTATTGACAACACTGTGGGTAAGAAGTTGGTTTTGCTCATGTACAGGTTCAAGCCATTGAGAACAATGTTCTGTCTTAAACATATTAATCATAGGTCTATCCACATTTAAATTATGAGGACTGTATAACAGTGACAGTTTTAAAATAAATAGATGAGACATTTTGGGTTAAGTATTACAGAATAGTCATAGATGTGTGTGTACTTAAGAGTAAATATTAAGCCAGTGAATTGGGGCGCTCTAGTTCTCCAGATCTATACCTTCCAGCTTCACCAGCCTGCATAACTGATGCCAAGATTTGCTGCGATTTGCATTTGGAGGGCCAAAATTTCGTCATGCTTGAAGAGTCTTGACAGTGCATGCACACCGTTATGCTCAGAGTTTCCCTAGAGGAAAACATTGACTGGATGCTCCCTATACTTTGATCCAAACTCAAAATGCCCTGAATTAATTAAATTAAATTAATTAAAAATTAAGGCTCTGCCTTCCAGGATTTAACCTGGAACAAAGGGCAGACTAAGAGGAAGAAAGTCTCAGGAGAAGGAACTCTATATCCTTCCCAATTGTTGGTACATTTCCTAGGACATAACCACTAGGATTGGGGGTTGAGTTTTATAGATGAAATCTGGGTGAGATTATATTTTCAGCAAACTCAATCCATGCTTACTTCCATTATTGAACAAGCTGAAAAAACTTCAGAATTAACTTTATTGGCTTTGGATTATACTATCTTGATTGTGTGTTTCTGGTGTTCATTCTAGCAAATATTTGCTAACAAAGTTTCTGCTATCCTTTCTTAACAGTCTTTTCCTGGCTGGATTTGCTGAAGTTTTGCTTCTTTACATTGAAAGGACTGGCACATGAACACTGGCAAGTGAGGAAGATGACTCTTCAATGGGACTGCTCAATTTTCGTTTAAGAATAAGCAATTAATGAGGACATGTAAGCAAACAGCAGGTTACAAGTGCAGTCCCACGATGGCTTTCTCAAAAAATAAGTCCTATTCACAATAAAACCGAGACATCAGCTATAGGATAGAGTAGGATAAATTCTACCTGTTCCAGTTTTTAAGCCATACCTTCTATTAATAGTAATGCATAAAAATGGGATTTCATTCTTTTTTATGATGTTATGCTAAAATGAAGGATCATCACTAAACTGGGACTTCTTTGATACTATCCAAACATTCCCTACTTTTGTTTCTAAGGGCCAGTCTCCTAATTAATTGTAGCACTCTATTCAGATTAATGATTGCTTATTTTATCACAGAATGGAATAGATGACCCAATACCCCCTCATGAAGCCCTGCATTAGGGTTATTCTGATCTTGGATGTTTTGCATATAAACAGTACCTTCTGGTCCTCATCAGCCCAGAGTGCACATGACTTACTGTAGGTAACATGCTATACCTCCCACTTCCTTAACCTCCTCCTGACACTGCATGGTAAGATGTCGGCAGCAGAAGTTTATGGGAGGAATAGATTGGCTAGCATCAGTACCATACTTTCCTGGGGAAGGGCAGTGATACAGATACAGTGACCTTTCATATGATCCAACCCTCACATGTAATAGTGCTAAGTTTTGTTTTATGGAACCAATGTAGAATGCAGCCAATACACTGTTAAAAGTTAAATACAACTTTTAAGATGCGCAGACTTCAACTCCCAGAATTTACAAATTTGCTGTGAAAGAAACATTGGATGCAAGAAAAATCCAACCAGACTATAAATGACCACTCATAAATAAGTGATCATCAATCACTCTTGATAGGATAAGAGCACTTGAGAACCTCTCTTTGTTCAACCACATAACACTAGTCGTGTCAACTCAGGTACACAAAATCATTTGTGCTTATTTCCCTACAAGACCTTCTATCATTGATTAATATACACTAATCCAGTTAAACTGTTAACGAGTTAGTTCAGACAATACTCCAAGTCACATTATGCTTTTGTATGTTATATATGAACACAGCCATCTGTCTCTAGGTTGCCTCAGCATGGGCAAAATGTAAGCATATTGGCTAAGTTAATTTTTGTTCCCACGGATACAGGGTTATAAGTACATTGTGAGTTGGCATTTTTGAACCTCTTTGCAAAACTAAATAGAATTTACTTTGAAAAGAAATAATAACTCATTGGAAGATCTTCTCCAACCTGAGTACTTTTTGCCATGGTAGAGATAAAAGATCACTGTGAATATTCAAATGTTAACTCTGATAGAATTGAATGGTAAGCAGGAAGGATACAGTTTAATTTCCACTAAAGTGAGAACATTACATTCAGTTCTATTTTCTCTATAAAATGAAACCATCTGAGAATCAAAAATAAAAACCCACCCCATCTCAGAATCTGATATGTGCCAAGGACTCCGTGGAAAGTAAAAATTAGGATGATAATCAGCACAATCACATTGAATGAAAAATACAGTAAATCTTACATTTAAGCACTAATCTGTTTGTTTCACTCACATGTTTATTACTACCTAAACATTTATACATAAGGATTATAACAACTGTATGTTGTAATTAGTTCTGCCTCTGCATTCTTACAAGGAAATATAGTGATACTGGATACAGTTTTGAAATTTGGTCTGCAGCATTGTTTCATTTGAATGCAGGGTCTTTCCATAGCAGATATTTGTTATCTCTTATTCCTAAACATTTTTTTCTTAGCAAAAAAATGCTTGTCATTTGGATAAGGAGATTGTTAAGGGGCATTTAGATACAGGTAATCTTCAATTTACAATTTGTTTAGTGACCATTAAGTTACATCATCAGTGGAAAAAAGTGATTTATGACAATTTTCCCACACTTATCACATTTACTAAACCCATGGTCACCGGATCAAACTTTAGATGTTTGGCAACTGACTCATATTTATGACAGTTGCAGTGATGTCATGTGATCACTTCTTGCAATCTTCTGGCAAGCAAAGTAAATGGGGAAGCCAGATTCACTTAACAACTACATTAGTAACTCAACAACCGCAGTGATTTGCTTAACAAATGTGGCAAGTAAAGTCATAAAAAGGGGCAAAACTCATTTAACAACTCTCCTGTTTAGCAGCAGAAATTTTGGAGTCAATAGTAGTCATAAGACAAGGATTATCTTTATGTCACTTTCATTTTTCAAATCTTCAAAAGGACTGAATCATTTGCTTCATTTATTTGGAGCAAAAAAAAAAATACCCACACCAGAAAAACAAATATACTCTAGATCACTCCAAAAGCGAAATATTTCAGCCAATATTATGATAGTTTTATGCAATCTTGTTGCTAGAATCTGTCAATTTACGAAGAGCAACAGACGTCACAATGTTCAGCTTACTATCATTTCAGAAAAACCTGATTTTGCAGGTTTCTGAATCTGAATCTCACATTTAGAATAAAAAGTTGTTTTACTACAGAGCTAGGCTAGTATCTGATCTAGAACTTTGACTCCCAAATGAGCAAAAGCATATTGCTGTGTTCCTTCCCAAAAAGCAAACATTTGACAGACATGATAAACACTGCATGTATTCTGATGAATTTATGAGTCCTCTATGTAAAAGGTTTCAAGTCTGTCCCCATCAAATTTGTAAAAAAATCTCTAGTGTTTTTCAGCCTTGGCAGCTTGAAGATAAATGGACTTCAACTCCCAGAATTCCTCAGCCATCATGCACTTTGGGGAATTCTAGAAGCTGAAGTCCACATGTCTTCAGATTGCCACGGTTGAAGAACACTGCTCTATACTCAGACATCTGTAGACCTATAGGCACCCTTACCCAGATGAAAAATTGTCTACTGCCTTCCTCAAACCTGAGGCTTATTCAATTAGTATGTATATATAAATATACCAAACACTTTCATATTAAGCCATTGTGCTACTGTTTTTAGCGCTAGGATGCACTGTCTAAAAACTCTAGGGCTACATATATACTCCAGAGTCTTGGGTGTGACCAATGTAGGCTTTGTTCAATGATTGAGATTACAATCCCAATTGTCAAGGATCACTTGTATATTATTACAGGATAATAAATCATAACATTATTCTATTTTATTTATGCCAAATTTAAATAACCTTAAATTCAATGTTGTCTCAACTTTGTGCATATGGTATATATACCGTGTATATTCCCATCCACTTTTGATCTGCCTTCTCTCAGAATATTAAAAGGCTTAAAGGTTCTGTACCATTCCACTATAATTCATGCTAGAGTGAAGTCTCTACCAATGGAAGTTTCTAATTAAACTATGTTGCAACATCTGGAAATGTGTACAGGCAAAGAATATTTTTATTATGCTATGGTCTAAATTATTTGTAACTTAATGCATCATTGTAGACGTTTTCATTATTATGAGATACAACCCGGTATTTAATTCAAAAGCAAAAATTGATTCAACATGCTTATTTTTTATTGCGAATGTGTTGGAAATCATTAAGAAAAGAAGTTTTATTAAGAGAATTTATTTTTGCCAATGAGTTTCTGTTATATTGCCTATTTTGGGATTTCAAAATTAATATATTTTCTAAATACTCCATCTTTGTAAAAACAATTGTTTTTAAATGACAGCTTTATGAAATTGTGCATAATTTCCTCTACTTTCTTCACTTTCTCAAATAAATTCAATTGGATTAAATTATGTGATCAACTGATGTAAGTACTTATGAAAAGACTATTTAATGAAAGATTTAAAAAACAACACATTAGCTAGCAGTCTTAATTATTAATATTATTTAGGACACATCAACATCTTTTCCTATATAAGTGAACGTTAGAAAACTTCCAAAATATAATTGGATAGTTCTGAGTGCCTTTTAATGAAAAGAGGTGACTATTTTAGGTAGCTGAATGGAGTTTCCTAATCCAATGACAGAACAGCTTTGCTTTGGACTTCTGCATCATTAATCAAAATAAGAACTGCCTTAATTAATTATGAAAGATTTTTCTTGGCAAGGATTATCTTTCATACTAAAAAAAACCAGATGGTGTGTCTTATAATAAAAAAAATGGATTTTGAAAATTGTGATCTTTGGATTTTCTCATAATATTATGAGATGTAGATACTTATGTGTTCTGCAACAACTATATACTGCTCTTATTCACAAGGCTGAAATTCTAATTCTGAAAGATTCGGCTATGGAACTGATGATCTGCTATTCCTTAAGAAATCTCTAACAATACACTGGATATAGCAGGGCTATCAAACTCGTGGGCCGGATGCATCACATGCTGGCTACACCCATGCCCAGGTTAGCGAAGAGGGAAAAAGTCCTTATATGTCATGTGACACCATGATGCCGAGACTTTGACAACCCTGGGATATAGAAAGTCTATATGCCCATTAAAATGCCAGATTTTTGAAATGTAAACATATCAGACCAAGATAAACCACATCAGAGTTCTTTCCACCTTTAAACATATACTTTGTACAACTCAGTTGAAAAATAAACTGAAATATTTTAGGAGGAAAAATAACAATAAAAATATACAATAACACGGTTGCATAAAATTACTCTGTTGAAGCACTTCTTGATTTTCATTCAGACTTTTGGGGAAAGAACCTATGAGCATGGTACATTTTGTTTTGGGAATCTTTGCCCACTCTTCACTGTAAAAGCTCTCCAAATCTGACAGATTGTAAGAGCTTCTTCAGTGCACAGGCCCTCTTCAGATCAGATTTTCAGTTGTCCAGACTCTGCCTGGGACAAGTCCAAACCCCTTCTTCTGATGAACCATTCTTTTGTTGATTTGGAAGTATACTTTGGGTCATTGTCCTATTAAAAGGTGAAAGTCCTCTTCATTTTCAGCGTTCTAGCAGAGGCCTGAAAATTTTGTGCCAAAATAGACTAATATTTGGAACTGTTCATAATTCCTTCTACCTTGACTAAAGGCACAGTTCCAGCTGAAGGAAAGCACCTCCAAAGCATAATCCTGCCACATTTCACTCTAGGTATGGTGTATGTTTGGTGATGTGCAGTGTTGTTTTTATGCCAATTTTTTGGGGGGAATTATGACCAAAAAGTTCAACCTTGGTCTCATCAGACCATAGCACGATTTCCCAAAAGATTTTGCATGTAGGTTTTTGCAAACTGTAGCTGGGATTGGATGTTTTTCTTTATAAAAGGCTTCCATTTTGCCACCCTACCACCAGTGCCCAGACATATGAAGAATACAGGAGATTGTTGTCACATGTAGTATACAATCCATACTTGCCAGAAATTCCTACAATTCCTTTAATGTTACTGTAGGCCTCTTGGCTGCTTCTTGGACTAGTTTTCTTGATTTTTATCATCAATTTTGGAGGGACGTCCAATTCTTGATAATGTCACTGTTGTGCTATTTTTTCCACATGTTGATAACTGTCTTTGCTGTGTTCCATGGTATATTCAATGACTGGGGGGAGGGGAGAATTGTACCCTTCTCCTGACTGATACCTAACAATGAGTTCTTTTTGCAGACCATGGCTTTTGCTGTAAGAGGCAACTGAGTACGTCAGTAAAATCCTACTCGCACAGCTGAACTTTATATGGCTTGATCAGCCACTTTAATTGACAGCAGGTGTGAATTATTAATATCAGTTTGAATGTGATTGGTTAATTCTGAAGACAGCTACATCCTTACTTACTAGACTAGATGGTATAGACACTTATACATCCACATTATTCTAGTTTTTATTGTTATTTTTCTCTCAAAAAGATTTCAGTTTATTTTTCAACTGAATTGTATAGCTTATGTCATATTAAAGGTGACATGAATTCTTTGTAATCACTTTCGGAAGTTTCTTGTTAACTCCTTATCAATTATGATGAACCTTTGGATGATACATTTCACAGCACAGTGTCCTTCAATCCTTAGTGAATCAAGTCTTAATTTCAAGTGTAAAAACTTTACAAAAATTGATACATAGAAAAAGCATGATTAAAAGTTTAATTTACAAAGGTGCAAATGGAATAAAGATCCAGATTAAAGATTATTTCCACTTTTGTTAATCCTAATACTAATGATTGATAACAGAGGAACGAGAATAAAACAGTTGTTCAATTAATCTGAATTCCATGACAAACAATAAACACTTGATTTTATTTTAATTATTGTGCCAGTCATAGTCTGTACCAAGGGAATCAGCACTGGAAAAAGTGGGGCATGAGCATAAACTATATATAAAAATAGTTTTAATTACCTGATGCTTGTTCTATAGCATGTTATGAAGCACATCCAACTGTCCGTCATCTTGCAGATCTGTGTGTGTGTGTGTGTGAGAATCTATCCATACATACATTTATTTAGAAAACGGAATACATGAAAATTGCAGCAGTTTGTCTAGGACAAGTCTGCTTTTTTTTCAGCTTACATGTTGTATTTTATGAACATGCAGTTTATAAAGTTTTTAAGATTCCAAAGCAGTATGAAAAAGTGGCAATTTTAATGGCCCCTAATTTAAATTTGATTTTATACAGTCATTTCTAATGAAAACAATTGTTCAACAATAAAAATTTCTTACATTAGGTATGCATCTACTATGAGGGCCCAAGGCTGCTGCTGAATATGCCCTCAGCAGTACAACTTGATTTTATAAAACACTGCTTAAACATAGAGCATCATCAATGTAACTTGGAATGCACTCTAACATAGAGTACAAAATACCAACACTACCAAGTGCAAATCTAACCATCTACACAGAGGGAAAAGTGCAGTGATCAGAAATATGCACGTGGCCTAAAACAAGATCTTCATATAATAGCATCTTTGTTTTGAACATCTGAATGGCATCACATACAAAGGTGAAAACATAAGACTTGTACATGTAGCTTTTTTAATTACTATGAACTTGAAAAAAAAAAGTTGGTGTTGGGATAATCAGATAATCAGGAATTACAAAATTATTCCAACACAGCCATGTCTCTCTCTTCCAGTAGTTTTCGTAAAGCAAACAAAAAAGTTTTCCTCCGGTCTTTAGTAAACAATAACCTCTGCAATGATTCAAGGCTGCCACTGGGTTCCAAATCTGTCCAATATTTTGTACACAACTAAACAGTCTTACCCACCCACCAGGAAAAGTGCACTTTCAATAACAGTTACAAAAATAGATTGGCACATTGTTGACACAGTGACAATATAATCACAACCCATCATTGGTTTTGGATCCATTCATTAGGTGGACATCAACTCTAGCAGTTCCAAATGGGTCAGGATAATTTTCAAAAAGTGTAAAAGAAAGGTGCTAATACTCCTCGTTCTTTCATGAATTATTTGGGCAACCCAGTGAAGTTCTCTTTTGGTCCACAAAGTATTGTATGAATGTTCCACCCACTGTCCACTCATATGTGAACTCATCAACATTTGCACTGAGTAGTTAAACAGTTCATCTAGCCTGAGAAGTCTTAAGGAATTCACTGTTTTATTCCTACTATCTGGTTGAAAAGCTGCATTGAAAAGAGAAAAAAGGGCACTGGGGCTTCTGCATCCCATTTTTTTTTTCTTTTTTGCATTTTCAGTAGTAACTTGTTGCTCTTCTGAGCAAAACAGACAATAGTTTTTAAACCCCTCCCCCTTCTTGGAAGGGTAGCCTGTGCTAGGAATTCTGGATCAAACGTCTGTAATGTGGCATCACTTCGTGTTCAGGTAGATGAAGAGCAAATTCCAAGGCCACTAACACCGGGAACTCAAAGGCAATCAACTCTCGTCTATTCAAGCGGAACTTTTCTTCCAGTTTCTGTAACATAGCCAACAGTTACAGTTTAGTATTTTAGGATACTAACTGTAGGAAAGTACTTAAAATAACTTCCCCTAAGTTTATTTATACATTTAAACAGTATCTGCCCAACCGGTTTAATCAGTCACGATTGGCACGCTCCAGATTCATCAATTCAACAATGCCACCTCCAGGATGCTCGATGTGCATATTCTCCATAGCAGCACCTACCCTCTGGAATTAGCTTTCTCCCAAGATCTGAAGAGTCCCCACCCAAGTGGTGTTTTAAAAGGTCCTGAAGACAGGGATGTTTGCCCAGGCTTTTAGTGAGGACGTTTGATAACAATTTCTTTCTTTTCCTTGCTGTATGCTCCATCATTCCTGCTCTTCTGTTATGTGTTCATTTTGGTTTTGCACATCTCCCTATGTTTAAGTATTTTTAACATTTTGTAACCCACCCAGAATTGCTGGGAGTCGAACAGCATTAAATTTAATAAATTATTAGTATTATTAAAATAGAATTTCCTAATCACTTTTAACTGTTTTCCAAACAAATGTAATACTCGATGTAAGGACCACAGAGGAAGACACAACCCTTTCATCTGAGACTTTCCCAATACTTTTTTTTTATGGCAAACATTAGTGGCCAGAGATACTTACATCTATAAGATGCCTGACTTCATGCTTTTTGATGTCACTGCCAATTTTGGCAGCTAGTAAGACACATGCTCCAGCACAGAGCTTTCTGTTTTGTTTGTTGAGTTTTCCCTTGAGAGCAAGCTTTTCGAAATAGACAAAGGCCATAGCCACAGTAGGCTCCTCAAAACCACACTCTTCTTGAGCTAGTTTGCGCATTTCTCGCTTCAAGCTGAAAGAGGAAAGGAAGTAAGTTATGTTGTCAAAGAAAACTGAAGATAATAATAATGTCTGTAATTTAGAAAGCTTGCCTAAATATACATAGCTGAAATATTTGTAGTATTATGTTGCAATTATTCTCAGAACATGTAATTATTTATGCCTTTTGAATTTCTGAACTCTGAAATGTCCATGTTTGAAATCATAGCTACTTGCACAATAATATGCCTATATCTTTAAAGTGCTGAACAAAGCAAGATTCTAGGTAAAGAAACCAACATACTGTAGCAAGGGGCTGAACTGTTTAAAAGGCTATTTGGCAAGCAGAAATTCTAATCTAACAGCTCTTCCTTATTTTTGCTGTTCCTACTTTACGCTCCAGAATAGGGTTTCACTGCTCTCTCTGGGCTGAAGACCACACCTAGCCTTTGGGTTGCATGCTATGAACCTCCTTGAAAAATTTGTGAGGGCCAAGGCAAGGAAATGCTTTTATTATACTTTCCCCTGTGCAACTGCAAAACTATAAAGAGTCTCCTAAACATCTGGACAATTGCAAATAATAATTTGTAAATGTAAGTTACAACTGTCCTCTTTTCTCTCTTTTTCTCTTAATCATGTTTTTGGACTATAGTCCTGCAAGTACACAAAATATCATACAAAGGACATTAAATTTATTTTAAAACAATAAGAAAGCTTAATCAATGGACTATAAAAAAAGAGGTATGTAAGTGTACGTATGTGAGATAATGAAACTATTCCAGCTGGTTAACTGGAACTTGGATATCACTAATTTGCTTGCCCAGGTAATTCCTCAACTATACATAGTTGATTTCCTATGGCTGTTTTTATCATCTAAATCAAGGGTTCCCAACTGGGGGTGCAAGAAGATATTCCAGGGGGTGTGAAAACTTGGCTTTAGAAGTTTTGAAATTATAGTGTATATGTATAATTATATGCATATAATTATCTATCAGAAGCGTTCTAGGGGTGTGGGGTATAGAAAAGGTTGAGAATCCCTGATCTAAATGGAGAATGGCTGTTCTTTCTTGTAACCAAGTAATTAAAATTTGAAACCAGCAGTTAAATCTGATTACTGCTAATCAAAAATGGTAATCCTTTTGATATCTATCCAACCTATGAACTCATCCACCTCTTCCTGTGTTACTAGTTTTACTAGCACTTCTCTGTTTTCCTTTTGTCTGAAGAATTACATCTGTACACTTAGTATTTGCCTAACTATACTCTATGAATGCTTCTTTTTCAATCTATGTTAGTACTGATTGACTTTATGTTTTCTATCCATATGATTTTCTTGGTAAAAGCACAGAAGTGATTTACTGTAAGTATTGCTCCCAACTGGGCAGTATGATATGATACCCTTGCCATTGTAACTAAAGTGATCGCCTATCTCTGGCAACTTCCTATATCAGTGCTGCCCAACGTTGGTATCTAATTGCTTTAATTGGGCAGCTGAGGTGATCCACACATGGAAACCCTGCTAGGAAAATTTGCACACACTCCCAACATTCTTCACTCCTCCCTCTGAGGAACACCACCAACATGATGATGAGGCAGCACAGCAGGGGGAGGATGTTAGAAGTAGGGAATGTTTTTTTTAATGAAAAACAAGAGTCAGATCTGTATGTCAACAAAAAATTCAAACAAAGCAAGAGATGGGACTTTATTTATTTATATCCTGACTTTATTATTTTTATTAATAACTCAAGGCAGTGAATATAGCTAATACGCTTTCCTTCTCCTATCTTCCTAACAACTCTATGAAATGCGTGGGGCTGAGAGAGATGGACTGGCATACAATCACCCAGCCAACTTTCATGCCTTAAGCAGGACTAAAACTCATGGTGTCCAACCTGTTACCTTAACCTCTAGAACAAACTGGCTTGCTACATTATACAGTTTATTTCCTGCAATGCTCTTTTTGAACTTTTTCAATTCCCTTTCTTCCGCTCTTCTCTTCTACCCTGTCCAGCATGTGCACTTGTGGATGTTTATAAGTAGATACAGATGTATATGTATGCTGTATGTACAATATATGTACATGCAGGTCTAGGTCTTTTCGGGTGTTTTCCCGTGTAAGTTTCAGAGTCTTTTTGCAACATTTCGGCGAGATCCCACTCGCCATCTTCAGGCTGGTGCCTTC